>SRPU01000004.1:0-72137 GCA_018360185.1 Claviceps lovelessii
AAAAAAAAAAAAAAAAAAGGCGGCTATCTCGGATGTCGCCGTGTCAGCTCAACGGTGGCGATGCGATCATCACGGGTAAGATGAGGTGAAGCAGTGGTGGCAACGGCTCGAATAGGGTGACGAGCCTCACAATATTTTCGGTGCCGATATTGAGTACAAGGAACGGGCAAGGGTTTATTCAGCGCGCGACTGTGTCTGTCAAACTCCCAAGCTTTTGTTGATACCGAATCAACGGCTTTGGTTGTGGCATGAATCGTCATTCGGCATGGCGCAGCCTGATAAGGCCACCCCTGGGCCCTGGCTCAGGTACAATATACCTAGGTACTTAGCGTCTGTACCGACGCGCGCCACGCGAGATTCCCGGTCATGGACTCATGGATCCTCCGCGGGCGATTAGTGACAGACTGCCAATCAGTAAATATAATTTATAATATAGTCCTTATAAGATATAATATTTTACAGAACCTATACAGGCTGACCTCTTGTCCCCAGAATTTAGGTCCGCGCAACTAGGTTCCTAATAACACACAGTAGTTCACGTCAACCATTTTCTTGGTGACAATCTGCCACTTTTGTGGACATGTGCCTGCCTACCCTACTCATCAGCCTCCGAATGGGCTCGGAACTTTCAGCCCAATTCTCAGGTGTAGGGTTTGGGCCGTGGATCAAGTTCGGTCTCTTCGCTGAAGTCCCTGACATGGTCGTAAACATATTTTCGGGCCATGACATTGTCCGGTGGAACCGCTTGCATAGAACGTGATTTGTGATTGTGCCAAATACCAATAAACAGAGCAATATTTCAACACTACAATATTCACTTAAAAACGTATTGACAGCACAAGAAAGCTGCAGTCTTCTTTACTTTTACAACAATAAATCGTACATGAGCACGATCGACCAGCCTAGCCCAGCCAGCCCGTACCGTCTCCGGATACCACATATAATCTCATCACGGCAGACATGGTACCGAATCGGCGCACCATAATCCTCGCAGGACAGACGACATGGCATCACACAATTATTACAATAAAAAGCTGATCCGATCTGAATCGCTTCCTATGCCTTGGCGCCGACACCGTCCTGCCAGCCCATGGGTATCAATGCTGCGGCCACTTCGGAGACTCCACGTTCCGTAGCGAGCAAGTTAAATTGCGCTGCCGCGTTTCTCGTATCCAAAACTTCGACTCGCATCCCGAGCTGGGTGATGTGCATCTTTGTCTCGGGACTAAGCGGGAGGTTACTTTTGCCCACACCGAGGACCAGCAAGTCTGCACACCGGGTCGGTCAGTTCGAGAGCGCATGCCAAGAAAGAGGGCAGGCAAATCGTCCAACCACGGTTGAACATATCTCGTGGTACGACGCTTCATTGCGAGTCTTTCTGTGAAAAGAGGAAGGTCTCTGAACAAGGACAAAAAAAAAAGAGAGAGAGAGAAAGGGAAAAAAAGAAAGAAGAATAACTGTGTCAGGATCATGATATAGAGCTTACCCGGACGAGGCCACAAGAGATCAAACAAGCCAAAGGCCTCGAATGGAATATCAAACTGGCCCTTCTTGTTCGTGAGCACCAGTGATCCCCTAGCCTCCCATGGTCTCCATCTGAAAGCCTCGCCATGGACCAGCAAAGCCCCATCACCGTTCGTAATTGTGATACCACTATTGAGACCAAATCCGTCGTACATACAGACATCCACTGAAGTGGACGGCGCAGGCATCCCCCTCAACATGTCCATCTCATTAAAATCGGTCGGTGGCGGCTCGGATGGCGTGTCTCGTTGTGAGCGAAGCCGGGGAGAACACGTCTGGAGGAATCGGACATGCTTGCTGGTTGCTGTTGTTGAGATAGCAGAAGCGCCCGTATGAGATGTGGAATACTGAGAGAAGTTGGAAAGAAGAGGTTGTGGTTGTCGAAGAAGAAAGTGAGAGGTTCGTTGTTCGCAGCCGATGCGACGGACCCTGCAGCAAGCGCGAAGAGTGCAGGCCATGGCGAGTTCGATGTAGAAAACGGATGCACGAAGGCGTACTCGACAATGTGTGCAGGGAATACGGAACGACAATTTGAACGAGAACTGAAGGCGGCCCAGAAAGTACAATTAATGCCGACAGAGACGTGTTCTTCGTCTTCTGAGAAGCTTTCCCCGAGAACTTTGCGAGGGGAAGAACGGTGCGAGGATCAAAAGAGCCGCCGCCCATTTCATCATCAGTCTGGTCTTCTGGGCGAAAGGCCTAGTCATGGTGCTCCACACTGCGACCATGACACCTGCAACTCATTCAACCACGCCAATTTTCTCGCCTTCAGGTTGGTCCTGGACGTTGAATATCCCATCAGGACAGTATAGTTGCAACGCAGAGAATAAGCGCCCTTGCTGTTGGCATGCGGTTGTCGTTTCAGCATAGGCAAGCATAATTTTAGAATCACCAAAAGATTTCAGCAGTGCAACCACAGAATCGGAATGTGATCTTGATGCTCTTTTTTTTTTTTCCATTCAATCACCAAGGAGGAGATGCAGTCCCAACAACGGCAGAAGATCAGCGCTTCTAGCCGGGTTCCCTATGTATGCAGTTCCTTTTGTCCTAACGAACACCGAAGCAGTGAACCATGGCCCTTTTCCACCCCGCCTCCAAAAAGTAAAAAAAAATAAAAAATAACGGTTCCTTGCCACAGCGCACAGTAAAGTCAAAAACCCATTACCATGTCGACGTTTATTTCTTCTTCTGGCTCTGCTCCTGCTCCTTCAACACCTTCTTGACAATCTTCTGCTCCTCGATCAAGAAAGCACGAACAATGCGATCACGAACGCAACCACCGCATCTCGATCCACCATAGGCACGCTGCACGGTCTTCTTGGGTTTCGAGATCTGTGAGTACTCGCGAGGTCGGAGGGCGGGAATCTACACGTCGTGAAGTCTCGTGAGTAGGTGTTTCTTTTTGCATGATGTGGTAGGTTCAATCAAGACAACGCCCATGAGTTGCAAGATTGCTCGGTCGCCAACTTCTCCAGGAACGCCATGCTGACGATCAGGTCGCTGGTTTACCGGCCATTTGAGAATCGATTCATCTTGGCCAGGCCGACTTGCAGCCAGGGTTTGTCTTGAAATCCCTAATTCGTCCGAGCATTCTCCCCCCCCCCCCCCCCCCCCCCCCCCCCCCCCCCCCCCCGATTTCGTCGCTATTGAAGAACTTACGCCAATCAGCTTGGAGCCACAGTCGCCGCACTTGGGAACGGTGCCACGCTTCTTGATGTGCAGCAGTCGGAGCTCGCCACCGGGGGTCTTGACAACGCGAGTGCGGTTGGATCGGGTGTTGTAGCTAGGGATGATGTGTTAGCTACAAAGTTCGAATTCGTGGGGGAAAAACGTCGTTCATGGGTGATTTGAGTTGTCGAAATATATCGGCTTGTAGCTTACCCGTTGCGGCGGCGGTAGGTAACTCGTTGAGGCGCCATTGTTGCTTGTCGTGCTGGGAGTGTGCAATGAGGATCTCACCAGGAAACGATGAATTTCGAGATTTGGGTACAATTTGTGTGGGCGGAAAAGATAGATTGTGCCCGCTAACCTGGCGAATCAGAGTCGTTGCATCCTGCGCGGGACCCACGACATGGTCACATGACAGTGATGGCAGAGCTACTTGCACTTCATGTGGAGCTGAGGTCAGCAACGGAATTTGGCAGAGGGGTTTCTCCTTGTAGTCTGCTCCTCAACACCTCGACAGGTAATGTTTCATTCTCTTGGAAGATTGCACAAGTCGTTCGCATATTCTTTTTATTAGTGAGACAGGCGAGTAACAGCCCATTCTCTCTCCGCTCGCTTTCTCCCATCTCGATGTGGAGTTTTTTCTTTCGTTCTTTTTTCTCTTGTTGTTCTTGAAGCTGTGGTAGAGCAGCCACATCTCTCGGATGATGATAATACCGTGAGCGGAACCCAACGAACAGAACTCGTTCTACCTACTCAGGTATCTGCCGTTCATCCCATCAGCCGCTCACGTAGAAATATCGAGAAATTTTTTTTACATGACCTTAAAATGGTGGATGCAACCTCTGATACCTGATGATTGAGAACATGTAGTCTGGGCCATTTACTCGATTTTAGATCGGGAAGCAGATGACGATTCTTTTCTTTAACAAGTGTTTCCCGATGAGTAACGCAACTGTCCAAGACGCACCTAACGCCGCCAAAGCAACTAGAAAAAGAAAATCTATATCAAGAGTATACTGAAACGGTTGTCATTCCCTCTCCATCTTAAACCAATCTGGATGGTCCTTGTGCCGCCACGGGTTTATACCTAGAGGGTCCTCTTGTCGACTTCTCTCGACGTATGCAAATATCTGTTTGCTCTTGTCGTCTCTCATCAGCTCTGTGAACTCCCTGATATCTAATTGAGCATCGGTCACTGCCTTGACGAAGCTATTGAAAAGAGCATCGGCTGCGGTTTTTTTTTTTTTTTCAAAAAACAAAAAACAAGAAAAAATCTCATTAGTCTGGTCACACTCCACGTTGGTCATCTTGAAGGACTCACGCGAGGGCTGTTTTTGAACCAGAGGGTCAAGCATCTTAGGAATAGTATCTCTCAGCAATCGTGCCTACAGACAATCCAAGACACAACAGTCCAAGGTTAACAAGCGAAACAAAACGAGCGCATGTGCGATAGAAGAAGCAGATGGGCTGGTGGATAGGCTGGATGGGCTGTACCTTGATGTATAGGAGCTTGAGTCGTTTCATAGCTTGGCCCAACTGAACCTCGTCCATTGGTGCGTCGTGGCTGATCATGTCAGCGGCTGCCTCTGGCCGCTCATCCATGATATCTGCAGTGAAATGCAGAAAACTGTTGTTGCTAGATGCAGAATCAGCTCGAAGTTGATGACATCGTGTTTAGTGGAGTTGGTCAGAATCGATGTCGTTGTTTGTGTTGCTGGCACTGCAGTGAGGCAAGGGAGGAGTGTGTGGTGGGGGGGGCGTGTGCTTGACCGGGGGGATGACGGAGCTGATTCGAAACAAAGCAGAGAGTGTGACACCAGACCAAGAAGACAAACCACGCCCCTCATTCGCAGGCACAGCGACCATACATACGGATTTCGGATGGCAGTTTAAAATTTTTCGAAACAAAACAAAGCAGCAAGGTATCCTGAAAGAAACTGTCGAGTGTCGATTTCTTTCTTGTCCTTCTTTTTTGTCCATGCGAGCCATGCATGAATAAAGGATACTTTCAAGTCCCCATTATGATCAAGACGACTTTGGCCCAAGGACAATACATATCGCATGAGTGCCCAGCAGAGAATAAGGTTCGGGTCTATGTACATATCCATTTATTAGCAACAAAAAAAGTTTCATGGACCACAGTCCTTCGCCAGTCTACATACCGAGGCGCTTGTTGCTTCTTGATGAAAAAAAGGGGGGAATATACTGATTTTTATCATTATTTTATTCTTCATTTGTCACTTTCACAAAAAAAAAAAAAAGCTTCCCTCGCAGGCACAGCGGGCACACTTGGCAGACAGAAGCTGGATTTCTGGAACGTGTCTCTGGTTCTGGTCCGAATGCCCCATTGAGTGGGTTCTTGGTCTCCACGCAACGTGACTGGCTGAAACCAAGCTCCGTCTGGGTGTTGACAGTGCGGATTAGAAAATCCTCACAGCCCAGCCATCTTCATTTGCATACCTACATTGCACCTACTCACATACATCCAACCGCGACGCCGAGATATCCAGCATCGCCATTTTCGACAGCCGCGCCGTTCAGTCAAGAAGTGCTTGCAAGATCTTCTCCCCCAATTGAAAAAAAAATAAAAAATAGAATCAAGATTTTGTCAACTAGAGCTCCATCTCGACTCGGCAAACACTTTCCCCCTCGCTCGCACGAGGAAGTCGCGCTTATCGCGACCGAGTTGAACACAAGATGCCAAACACACCGCCTCCGGCCCTTCTACCGCCTCCAGAAGGCATATTTCGGTCGTTCGATGACCTCATGACCTCTGTACAAAGAGTCGCAAAAGATCAGGGCTACGGAATCGTGAAGCTTCGTGCGTCGAATTATCGCGATGGAAAGCCTACGCGTTACGACCTGGTGTGCGACCGGGGAGGTGTCAAGTATAACAGCACGGCCAAGAAACGCAACCCTTCCACCCGCAAGATCGACTGCCCCTTCCGAGCCAAGGCCGTCTGCGAAGTACAGCTAGGGAATCAATGGAGATTTGCTTTGCAGGAACCTCGTCACAATCACGAGCCTCGCGTCCCCTCCGGAACTCCCGGACAAGAGAATGCACCACTTGCAACGACCATTCGATCCTTTACCAACAAGTTGGACCGGCTGAGCCATGATATGGCGCAAGGATTTATGCGCATCGAGCAGCGATTGGAGAACATAGAAAAACGCATGGAAAACTTAGAGGCTCGCGCCGGAGGCTATGAACCGCGCTTTCAGTCGATCGAGTCACGGTTGCAGAACATGGAAGGGCCACGTATGGATGGCATCGGTATGGACGATGTTGAAACGCGTCTGCTAGCCTCTTCAGTCATGTAGAGCCATGGACACAGTGTTTCATGTGGCAGTATTTGTTTCCGCACACGAAACGGGGCTTCAGCTTTGGTTGTTGCTCCATCCTACTGACAAACGTTGGAGCACGAGGGAGGCATGATTCTGCATTATGTGTCATGACCCAGCACAAGGCAGTATCAAATTGTATCGCCGTTGAATCCAGGCCTGGCTGCCTCGGATTCGATGGGTTTTTTTCGCCCTCGGACCTCGGAATTTGAAGATGATCACGATCTGCGCAGAGTGTTGTTCTTTTATCTTTTCTTTTTTTGTTCTCTTGTGTTTTGTCTCGCACCCTCTTCTTTTCTCGATTTTACGATTCCCCAGACATAAAACTATGGAAGACTATGTCGATGGCGTTATGGGCTTCTGTGAAGATCCTGGCTTTTGTCTGCAATTGGAACGTTTTGAGTTTTTTTTCCTTCCTTCCTTTTTTTTTTATACTTGTAGGGCGGGTCGGCAAATGTGTAGGGGGGGATGTTTGATGATTCTTACCGGTTGTACAGGTGTCTATAGTGTGCTCTGGCTCTAGAAGTATAGGTGTCGTATGGATCTGATATTGCGGCGGGAAAAGCGAGTCGCGAAATGCTTTGATATGTGAACAACCGTACCAAGAGAGATGAGGATTGTCCCGCATGATTCACAGTATGACAGCCGCGATGGAATACCGCGATATATTGATGACTGAATGGTGTGTTGTTGAAGGAAAAACAAAGCGAAAGAGAGAAGGGTTAAAAAAAAAAAAAAAAAAACCCCCGAGGTTCTCGCCCAAAGCGCTGGCGACGTCATATTGACCAGTACACCATGCGCAGTCAATATTTTTAGGATGAGAGTAGATGGGTTTTGCATCGTACGCTTCGAAGACGGATGAATACATCTGTGCAATACGATAGCCGGTTTTCAGTAGCGATATTATCCGATAGCTGATCGCGTAGACCGTGAGAATGCTCGGACTTCTAGTTTGAAATCGCTTTTCGAAGCACGAAGTCTTTCGGCCCTTCTTGTCTCCATTGCCAGACCTTCTGCGAGGCCTGCAGCGAGATTTCCTCAAGAGCGACACCGAAAAGCGAGTCGTCGGAAAAGTCGCCCCACCTCGCTCGCACTGCCATTCACCAGTAAATACTACTTGGTACTAGGCAGCCCACGGAAACTCATGAAACCTCAGTCGACCTAGGCCTCTCCCAGGATAGAACAGACGGACAAGACCGAACTTGGCAGCACGTTTCGGCTCCTTCTTCTACACTTCAAACCCCGAATCAGTTTACAAACGCACAAGCCTCGCACCTTGTGCTTGTGCGCGGGGTTCGATGTTGTTAGCTCAAGGCCGTGCGCCAATGTAAGAATGACTCCGACGACTATCTGTAGATACATGTACATTCTCATAACCAGTATATCGCTTCAAGTACACTGTGATTCTTTTGCCATCATCTTTGCGACTTCCGCAGCGAACTCTAATCAGTCTATTCATCCCCGCAATCATCTGTGTACAAGAATCATTCAGGGGAAAGACTGTACTAGCCGGGAAAGCAGTGATAATAGGCTGAACATGGAGAGATTGAGCATGATGCAACCAGTGTTTCCTTATTTTCGCCTCAGCTTGAATACGAGTAGAGCTCGTATGGGGCATGACATTTATCTTATATAAGGGGGGATCTTGCATCACTTCTCAGTTCTTCCATGCTCATCATATCTTCTTATCATTCCTACAAACGCACCACGCAACGCGCAACGCACAACGCTCAACAGCGCCCACTCAACACAAGCGAAAAGACCCCAGCAACTTCATCACCATGCACTGCTCAACATCAACCGTGCTAGCTGCCGTCGCCATCTTCGCCGGACAGACGCTCGCCAACTGCAAGCCAGCCACCATCAAGGGCACCTCTCAGGCTTGCACGACTAGCGACAATATTGACTGGAGTTGCCCTGATGGCACAACAGTTCATAACTACAACCCAAACAACAACAATGAATTCCTAGTGACCACCAATGGCAAGGATGCTTATATCAATGCCTTTTGCACCAACGACTTTGTGGATCACCTCCAGGTGCGCTGTACCGCAGGCTCCACGGACGCCGTCACTCTGCCCTGCGGCAAGGAGACAGCCCGGTTTTTCATCACCGTATAGACTTGGCCAAGACCTTTTACGCGCTTTTCAACGACAACCACTCTTCGCAGCATGCGTCGGTCGCGTTTCTCTTGTGCTAGCCGGGAAAGCAGTGACAATAGGCTAAATATAGACATACATACATACATACATACATATGCATGTCCAGCAGGATTGAACTAGTGTTCCTTTCATTTGTTTCATTTGGCCTTTGTTTGCATTACAGTAGAATTACTGATAGGGTTCGGTTATGTGTATTATAGCGAGTTGTTCGTTAACCAAAGCAACTCGAAGTTGCCCATTTCTTTATATTTACATTGCCATTTAAAAAAACACACACACGAAAAACAAAACCCCGTATCCTAGTTTTCTATATCCGCCGTCCTGGCTGCCATTGCCATTTTCGCCGGACAGACGCTCGCTACCACTTGCTCTCGAGCACTTCAAGCCTCGCACGCCGAAACAAGGATGGCGATGAATGGCCATGTGGTATTCTCAGCCGTATATAACTAAAATACGTATCATAAAATTGTGCATAGTATAAACTTGAAACAATATACTATTATCAGTACAAACCTAGCATGATCGAACAAGACAAGCAGGACGTCGCACAGCAAGCGAGAGAAACCGACATGATTGGCGCCTTTTAAAAAAGCACTACGTAATTTTGCATAAAATACAGTCGTCATCAGTCTGGTGCTCACACTTTGTTTGTGGTACAGCCACAAGGGAGGGGGGCCCTAGTTCCTCGTGAAGCCTGGAAGTATCGATGAGGATCCGACCGCCGGACCATGCATCCTGTTTGTTCATCACATTACTGCAAAATGATGGAGCGGGCAGATAAATGGAGTACACTTCGTTCCAACATCCACGACCGATGGTCTTTCTATAACCTCCGTGACCACTTCCGTGATAGAAGTGCCATCATCTAGCCTCAACCCCAACCCAGCTAGCTCAAGCCACTGCTGCGTGTACGTCTACCCGGTACAATTTGGAAAAACTTCCTGCATGCACCATGAACCGAGCGGTGTTTGGACACTGACTTCTCATTCCCAGTTTCATAAAGCTCTTCGCGGCCGTGCCTGTCGAGCATAACATTGTGCCATCAATCATGGGCCTCTCGTTTTCGCGTTTCTTCGGAGGGAGGCATTTTGGCACTAGCGTCCACGTTGACAGACATGGCGTGAGGCGTGGGCCGTGGCGGTTCTCCTTGGGGAAATACAGTTGTTTTCGATCCTGAAGGACGTACGTCGAGTGGTGATGGGACATGTAGTGACAGATGAATGAGGGAACGATCCGGGAAATTGCGCGTGTTTACTGTCGTATGGGCGTCAAGTGAGATATAACAAACCAACATGAGGCCACTGCATGTTTCAGGACTGAGGCAGCGGCAGGCGGTTGTGCAATTCCGGGCTGTGGGTGATTTATCACGATGGTATTGTTAGTAGCGTAGGTACCTACCTACCGTGTAGTTTGGGGAACTTGACTGCTTTTCTTGCTTTCCTTCTTTTCCTTCCCCCTTTCGAAACACCACAAAAAGTGCCTGTTTTGGCGCCGAATGCTGCTGGGTCATGTTCCATCGCTTCGGGTCAGTCGAAGGAAATAAAAGTAAGTACGTAGGTAAGTACCTAGTCAGACAATTGACTGCAGCTGGGGCATGCGAAGTCTCTGGACACCGGGGAGGCACGACCCGCAGCACTTTATGCATCTATCCGGACTTGCTGGAGAATTGACGTGTAGCGCAGCAAGCACACGAGATTCGAGGCTCTAGCCATCCACCACTACTCGTGTGTGTGAGAAAATAGAACGAGCACTCGCGAAGCTACAACGCATGAAATAAATCTCTTTCGTACACGCGCGACAAGTGTTACAACACACTCGTTGACACATTTTGGTCGGGTGGTGCTCAAGCAGGCTCATACTCCCGCCATGTCCACCTGCCATCGCCATGAGTGAAGCCAGCACCCATTCCATACACATGCTTCTTTACCTTCCGAAACACACTTGCTCACGAGAAGTGAATATTCTTTCAAATACCGACAACGAAACCAGTTCCTCTGCTCAGCATCATGGCCATTCTGTCATTCACTCTCAGCGAGGAAGGCGTATCCACATTCCGAGACGCACTCATCTGCCTCAACAAGTTCAGCGATGACGTCTCTCTAGAAGCAAGGAAAGATTCAGTACGACCTTATTTCTCCATGCCCGTGGTACTGAAAAAGATTGGGAAGCTAAAACGGGTTTCCCGTCCGCCTAGTTTGTACTCACTACGCTGAATAACTCCAAGTCAGCATATGCGAGCTTCAAATTCGCCACCAATAGGTTCTTCTCGAAGTATCAGTTTAATCCGGTTGGCCAGTTCCGGGAACGTTTTTACTGCACATTATACATTCGAGTTAGTCCTTAACCCTCCTCCTTTGAGCTTTGACGAGAGAAATACGTGTGCTTTATATATATGTACATTTCATGCATATCATACGTCCGGTCTTGGCTAATTCTCATCGCCTAGGCTCTCATCTCTCTCTTCCGTAGTCGATCAAGCTCAGATACCCAACGTGATGCCGAAAGACAGTCCTTCATCGACAGGTGTGATGTCGTCGTTGAAGACGGAGAAGGTTTCAAAAGCCGCTTCATTGTTCGCATGGTCTTCCGCAACGGTCTGACATCAACACATCGCCTGCCGTTCGAGGTTGCAGTGCCCGTTCATGCCAAGTTCAGCAAACAGGATGCCCCGCACCATTGGACGATTTCGTCAAGAACCCTTCGTCAGCTCATGGACCATTTCGGGCCTGGCATAGAATATCTAGACATCAATACTGATGGGGATCATGTCAATTTCACTTGTTTCAGCGAGAAAACTGTCAGCGAGGACGGTACGATACTAGCTCGTTCTTGATTGACGACTTCGTCATGCTGACATCAATCTAAGCGGTACTGAAAAAGCCATTGCAAACTTCCATTGCTATTGAAGCCGATGAGTTTGACGACATTGATGTCGAGAACAAGCTCCATATCGTCATATCTGTCAAGGACTTCCGAGCAATCATTCAGCATGCAGGCGTTACAGGGAATGCCATCTCCGCAAGATATTCCCTGCCTGCAAAACCGATTCACCTATCATACTCCGGAGACGCCTTGTCCTGCGAATTTCTCGTCATGACAGTGGGGGAACGAGGCAAAAACCCCACACAGAAAGTCAAGAAAGGTCGACACGGAGCTGGAAACAGTACAGGCCCACGATTGGAAGCTGTATCTCAGAGGGCGAGTGTTGCCCCATCTGAGTCTATCAATCATCCTCAAAATCATCAACCTTCGCAAACGAGGGCGGCGCTGACGAAAAATGGTTTACCGAACCCAACGACACCGCATTTGAGCGCTCCTAGAGCCAGTGCTTCAAGAATGGGTGCTTTTGACCTGAGACCAACCCAGAAACCACCACCGCCGACTATTTCGTCCGAGAGTCTTTTTGTAGAGGACCGTGGCTGGGAACCAGTCAGAGACGAAGACGAAGACGTCGAAGAAGAGGCAAGGCTAGAGTGGGATCATAGCGCTGACCCGGTATTTCAACCCGCTTCCCCATTTCCTCCCTCTGTATAGTTCTCCTCCGTTCATGAAGCTAACTTGGAGAGAAGCCGTCCGTTATGGGAATGAGCGAGATAGAGGGAGAACATCATGCTGCAGATTCTGGACAGCAAGAAGAACCCGAGGTCCAATCTGAGGCAGCAGCGCAGTCAATCTACCTAGAGCCGACGCAAAAGCTGTCCGACGTTCAGAATTTCGCCTTGTTTCCTGATTAGGAGACGTCAGCTCCGCGTGGGAAAAAGAGGGGGGGGGGGGGGGGGCGCACAAGAGACGGAGCAAAATTCATCAACTAGATCTGATACATATCCAGCTGGTGGCACAGCCGGCTCCTATCATCGCAATGCGAGAGCCGGCAGGAATGAATTTAGACGACGCGATTACATTCCATCGGCCCTTCACGTCGCTCTGGTCAACTTCAGGACCGCAATTCCCATGTTCACCCCAACCCCATGATAGCACATCTCCGTCTTGTGATAAAGCAACAGCGTGCTCGCTACCGATGGCGATCTGTTGGATACCAGGCAGATTGGGCGGAGGAAGCTGGCCATGATCGTCCCTCCCCCAGCCCGTCAAAGTGCCATCTCTCATCAGCATGTAGACAGCTCCCCATCCAGCCCCGACGTCCATCCAAGGGGAAACTGTCTTGGGATTATGGGACACAATGCCCCATTTATCAGCTCCTAATACGCAAACATGTCCCGAATCAGGCGTGCTAAACAAGCATGTGGTTTCTTTGGTGCAAACCGCACGAGTGACTTTAAAGTTGATGTTTATCTTGCGAGGTTCAAAAGTGATCTCCGGAGGCCCTCCCAGCTGTGCTTTACGACAATTTCCCCAACCGTAAGCATCTCCGTTATCAAGCACGGCTACCACGTGGCCCATTGAGGCTGTCAAGTCGATGACCTC
Organism: Claviceps lovelessii; assembly: GCA_018360185.1. Classification (NCBI taxonomy): domain Eukaryota; kingdom Fungi; phylum Ascomycota; class Sordariomycetes; order Hypocreales; family Clavicipitaceae; genus Claviceps; species Claviceps lovelessii. Next base: position 13,122 of record SRPU01000004.1, read on the forward strand.
AGTTCCTAGCGGTGGAAAGTGTTGAAGACGATGGGCGACTGCTGTTCGGATGATGAGCTCGCCTGCACCCAACTCCCCTTTCATACCTGTGCCATAACTGAATACTTTTGTTCGTTTTCCGTGAACATCTCGCGAGACAACGAAGGAGGCATTCCATGTAGCGGCAATCAAAGCAATGTGTCCGATGTCGTTCTTCTGTTCATTCTCCACCAGGCGACTCAACTGGAAGACTGGTATCTCCGCCGAGCCGCGAGTAATTCCGCATGCCCCACTAGAGGCATCACCACTCCAGTATAATTCACCAGCCTGGGTCAACAGCAGGGTGTGATTGCCTCCAGCGGCGATGCTCACGACCTCGGAAGTCGGGGGTGCTGGGTGAAACCCAACTGGTTTAGGAACGGACACATCTTCCTTGTGACCGATGCCGAGTTGGCCCGAGCCGTTGGATCCGATGGTATAGATGGCCTGCATTTGCATAACATCAAATTGCTGAGCCGAATTTCGTGAATGTATTTGTTTTTGTTGTCTATTGCTTGTTTTCTATCCGGATTGAAGGCTCAACTGTGAGTGGGGGCTCGTGCTTTGGTGATTACATAATGCAAATCCGCCCTATTAATGAGGATTTTTTTTCCCCCACGGGACCACATCTTTTGCTTGTTCATCTCTTTCACACTGCAATCAGACAAATTTGCCCAGACAAGTTGCGCGCAGCTTGTTATCTGCCAGCTCCTGCAAAGCTTGCTGGCGTGAGGATGTGATCGCTTTGCTCTCTTTTTTTTTTTTTTTTTTTTTTTCAAGGAAGCTTACAAGTCCCGCACAATGGCCAGCGCAACAAAGATGGTCCCGCCTGGGATGGAAGATTTTGTTGTTGGACTAATTGGTATGGGCGACATGGGCAAGATGTACGCCGATAGGCTCTCTGCAGCAGGATGGAGGTAAGTCGACGCGTCTCAGTCGCCGCGGCTTTTGAGCGTGCTCAACAAACAGACCCTTTGCCGCCACAGTCACAGTAAGTTGCAAACACACACACATATGCACACATTCTTTTAGCAAAACCTATGCAATTCATGCTGTGGGCTACAATAATGATGACTAGAGCGCATTTGGCTCGAGTATTGTGCAAGTCAGTTTTCAGACCGTTCCGGCCTGTTGACATGTCTTGTGCTCTCACTGATGTAAACGCTTGCTACCTTAACAAACAATTGTCTGAAGTAGTCCTTAGCATGAATTTGGGTTTTTGCTTTCCTCTTACCTTCAAGTTTACCCCTAAAGCATACAAGGCTGACTGACCTGTGAAAAAAAGGGATAGGAGATTGACCAAACACGCCGCGTTAGAGTTTTGGCCTGCGATAGGGAAGATAGATTCGATAGTCTTAAAGAACAATACCATGGCAAAGTACGCCCCAGCATGCGCCGTCAATCTGTTCCAAATGAAAAAAAAAAAAAAAGTGCAAATTAAAAAACCATGCTGAGGCTGGCTATAATAGAAGAACATAGAGATTTGCCGAAACGGCCATTATGTCTCACGAGCTAGCGATTATATCATATACAGCGTCGAGGCTGCTATTATTGACCGCGTGATTTCCGAATTTGGACCATGTATGCACACTCTCTCCCATTCGTCGTATTGATTCCATTCGTTGGGAATAAGAGGAAGGAGGGGGAAAGAAGGCTTCCCGCAGGCAGGATCGGGGTTTATGAAAGTTTTGTGTGTCCGTCTGACTCTGACATGTATCGCGCCGGTTTTTTTTTAAAGCAACGAAGATGGGCGCAATTGTAGGTGGGCAAACATCATGCAAGTCTCCCGAAATTGCCGCTTTCGAGAAACATCTCCCATCCGACGTCCATGTGATATCATGCCACTCGCTGCATGGTCCCAGCGTGGACACACATAACCAACCGCTCGTTCTCATTCAGCATCGTGCGCCCGACGAGGCCATGCGCAAGGTCGAAGCTGTCCTGAGCTGTTTTCGATCCAAGTATGTCTATCTGACAGCGCAAGAACATGATCGAATCACGGCCGACACGCAGGCAGTCACGCATGCTGCATTTCTGTCCATGGGAAAGGCGTGGCACGCCAACAGCCAGTTTCCGTGGGAGATGAATCGCTATGTGGGCGGAATTGAGAATGTCAAGATCAACACGATGCTGCGTATCTACGGCCAGAAATGGCACGTGTACGCTGGGCTCGCGATCCTGAACCCCGAGGCCAGGAAGCAAGTCGGCCAGTACGCCGAGAGCGTGACGGCTTTGTACAAGCTGATGCTCAAAGGAGATCTACAGGGCCTTCGCAGCAGGATCTACGCAGCCCGCGACAAGGTGTTTGGGACGGCCAACAGCTGGGAGGGCGGTCCTCTCATCGAGCCGTCCATCTTGTCCTCCTTCTCGCTCGGCAAGCCGACGGACGCGCCGCCCATGCCCAACAGTCACCTCAGCCTGCTCGGCATGGTCGATTGCTGGGCCGCCCTCAACATCGTGCCCTACGACCACATGCTTTGCAGCACGCCGCTGTTTCGGCTGCGACTGGGTGTCACGGAACACTTGTTCCGCGACACGGGCTTGCTGGAGGAGACGTTGCGGACGGCCGTGGAGGATAAGAGGTATCGCAGCGATGATCTCGAATTCACTTTTGCGGCGAGGGGCTGGGCAGAATGCGTCAGCCTCGGCCATTTCGAGACGTGGGAGAAACGTTTTGTCAGCACGCAGGAGTTTTTCCAGCCTCGGTTTGCCGAGGCCAAGACGGTGGGCGACCAGATGATGAGAAAGGTCCTGGAAGGTTCTAAGGAGGATGGCGCGTCAACGGCGTCGGCATCGGCATCGACAACCAAGGACCCAAACATGGCTGCGTGATGAACCTGCTCGGGCTGTTACTACATTTGAAGAGCACACAACGTTTGTCAGGAGAGGCTGAATGGGAGCTAGGGGCCTTGCTGAGGCGGATCTCCAAATGTGTTTCGGTAGTGTTTGGGGGTAAAGAGTAAAGGTGTTCGTGCTCAGGCACATACATACAGTGAGTGGACAAATCTTTCTGACCAAACCGAGATATCACCAGTTGAGCCTAAAAATGCTTCAAATATTTTAATAAATATAAAAAATAATAAAAATATGCCTTATATTCTAGCTTTTAGCTTTTAGCTTTTCGTAATTTCCTTTTCCTTTTTATATACTTTTACCTTGGAAGCTGTTTTTTTATATAGAATACCAGGATAGATATCTTAATTCGGTTGCGATACCTTCGCAGAGAGAGAGAGAGAGAGCAAAATAAGATAGCTAAACTAAGGTACCAAGTAAAGGTAAATAGTGTAATATAAGTACCTATTATTCCTGATCATGGGACGGTTCAAGTTGCCACTGGTGTTCACTGCTTTCGTGACGTCTGGGGTAAATGCGAGGACGCCGTCATGAGATTTTCCACAACTCCCACAACTCACTGCTCATCTAGAGCATCATGATTTGAACTGGAACAGGAAATTCATTTCCCATCCTTCTGGACAGGTAGTCTGCATACTTTTTCATACGAACTCGGTAAAATTTTAGAGTGTTGTAGTCATTTCGTTCATGGGCAAGACGCATGCAGCTTTCCATGACGCCCAAACACAGTTATCGGCTTGTGATTGGCGCTCCACGTTGTCGTTGCTCTGGAGAAACAAGCTGCGGCCGGTACAATGGGCGCGCGTCTGGGGAAGTCGATCGGAAGCAACTGGGGACGCAGAGCAGATGCCTTTCTTATTGTTGATTTGGCCTGTTGGAAGCCCTGTACTAAATTGATGTTTTTTCTTTCTTCTTTGTCTCTTGCGCCCGCAACCTTGTCTTTCGTTGCCGATTTTGTGGTCTCATTTCGGGTTGCCAACCAGACCATATGAACCACATGCAGGCGGCATGGCGGTTGACAGCTGGCGGCGCGCGCACGGGCCTGGCCTGGCAGCTTGAGCTTGTTGAGCTCATCAGTGCTCAGTGCTGGCTGCTGGCTGCTGGCTGCTGGCGTGCCGCCCAGACCGGGCCCCACTCAGTGTCAAGTCCTCCTATGTTGTCCCGAGGTGCACCGGTACCCAGGCTAGACATGTAAACAAATCGATTGGCCGACTGGACCGTCCCCCCCAGAAGAAGCAAGCTTCAACAGCAGGAACACCAGCAGCAGCACCTGCCGTCCAGCCGCCCAGCCGCCCAGCACCTGCCACCAGGAACACTACACGCTACACGGTCTATCGGTATCCCAACCCACGCCACTCCTCCTCCTCTGCGACGTCGCTCATACCTCTCGATTCCATCCCGTGTGGACGCTTCTGCCTTTCGTCGGCTGGCATCGCCCGCATTCCTCTCCTCATCTCTTTCTCTCGCCGCCATTGCCGTCGCCATCGCCGTCATCGCCGCCCAGCCATCCATCAGTTGCTGCCGACCGCGTGCTATACGTTGCTCTGCAATTGATCAGAAGCCCTCCCGTGCCGTCTCGTGTGTCGCTGCCAGGATATCGTCCCACACGAAAACTCGCCTTTTCCCCCCATCACAATCATGTCGGTCAAGTTCGAACGAGACACCTTGCGGCAGACGGCGCAAAATGTCCTGCCCAGCGCTGTGGCCGAGGGCAAAATCCCGGGCACCAGTGGCAAACATCCTCTGGCCGAGCAGGTTGGCACTGCCCTGACGGGCGGCCTGAAGAATGCCGGTACCAAGGGCTATCTTGCTGTATGTGTCTGACTTTATCATTGCTTGCACGAAGAAGATACAGCATATATACTTTTTTTTTGTTTATGTTCGGCACTGACCGCGCCATGTCATCTGCCATGTCTCCGCACCGAAATATAGGCCTACATCAAGCAGCTCGAATCCAATCCCTTGCGAACAAAGATGCTCACGGCCGGATCCCTGGCTGGCGCCCAGGAGCTCATCGCGTCATGGCTCGCCCGTGATCGCAACAAGCATGGCCACTACTTTACTTCTCGTGTTCCCAAGATGGCAGCCTACGGCGCCCTCGTCAGTGCGCCGCTGGGACATTTTCTCATTTGGCTTTTGCAGAAAGTCTTCCGGGGCCGCACGAGCCTCAAGGCTAAGATTATGCAAATCGTCATTAGCAACCTGATTGTACGTGTTGATTTTAATCAGACCTTGTCATGCCTCTCCTTCAAGGTGAATATGCCACTAACGGAAACGCCTTGTAGATTGCGCCTATTCAAAACAGCATCTACCTGACTGCCATGGCCCTCATTGCCGGTGCTCGCACTTACCATCAGGTTCGAGCAACAGTCAGGGTCGGCTTCTGGAGAGTCATGCGTGTGTCTTGGGTCACGTCACCAATCTGTCTGGCCTTTGCTCAGAAGTTCCTCCCGGATCAACTCTGGGTGCCCTTCTTCAACGTCATCTCATTCATCATCGGCACTTATATCAACACTGTCACCAAGAGGAAGCGTCTCGCAGCTCTCCGCAAGAAGCATTTCGGTGACGGCCGCTCTGGCGGCATGGGTCGCTCCGACGATTATCCTCCGATGGGCTCCAACCCACCCTACTAGATGTCCTGAGGGATGAAGATTCTGCTGACATGGTATCGTTATCTGTGGGCGTTGAAACGAAAAGCTTTACATATTTGTTTTTATGTTCTTGGCACGGGAAGTGGCTGCTGTGGCAATAGCAAACTCTTTGATGCAACGTGGGAAACCAGTTTGTCCAACAACTTCATGTGTACCAAGAGCTCTCTGATAATGCTAGTAAAAGAAAAGCATCTTGCCGGTCACGGTGGGCCGGAGATGCAGATGGTCTTGTGGCGCAAAATTAAAGATTTGGGTGGGCGGAGAAATATGTAGGTAATGACTTTTTTTTTTTTTTTTGGAATATTTTTGGAATACTTGTTTCTGTACACAATTTTTTTTTCTCAGGTTTCTTTCTTGTCTTTGCCTCTTATCTTTTTTTTCTTTTTCTCTTTATTCTTGGATTGAGTCATGCCATGTCGTTATTGTGATGTTGTATGTCATGTCATTTCTGTGGTGTTGTATCTGATGTTGTATGGCTTGATGTACCGTTTCTTCTTCTTTTTTGTTCGGTAAATAAATAAATAAATGTTCACCAATACCCGCCAACTGTGTTGATATACTGTGGAAGCCCGTTTCCGTGAGAGATGCCTGCATTCCCGTGCCGTGTGCCGCGCGACATGTGAACGGGCTTCTTGAAAGAGACCATGAGGACGACCCGTTCCTCCTGTGAAAACATCAGGTCGACCAGTCTGGTGTCTCGACCATTCGAATAGACGGGTTGCTCTCGAGAGGCACTGTGATTTCTTGGAATCAAGTGGCAAGAGTAGTAGGGTGGGTTGGTCTGAGATTGGTATAGACAGTAACCGAGGATAATGCTTGATATGTATATGTATACATGTGCATGTATGCGTGCATGTGAGCATGTCGGTTGAATGTGCAGTAGGTTTGTCTAGAGAGCGTTTTGCTGTGCGGGTTTCGAGTCTTTTGTCTCCCTCCTCCTCCTCCTCCTCCTCTTTGTTCGGCTGCGTTATAAACAGCCTCCTTCTCCTCCTCTCTCTTCCCTTTTATTCAGCTGCGGTATTGAACAGCCTCCTCTCTTTTCTTCCCTTTTATTCAGCCACAGCACGAGCAGCCTCTTCTTCCGTCCCCCCCTCCCTCTCCCCCTCCTCCTCCCCCCAAGGAGCATCTCCCATAAAAGTCGAGCTCCAAAACTCCCACTCACCGCCCCCCGTCTGCTTATCAACCCACAACATCCCGCCGGCGACCAAGTCGTCAATCACGGTCCGGCACCGCGCCCGTTCCCACCCGAGGTTGTCGCAGAGCATACCGACGCTCACGTAGCCCAGCACCTGGGCTGCCTCGACCGCCGCGGCCTGATCATTGCTCAGCTCCCTCGGCACGCTGCGTATGTAGTCCCTTCGCCCTACGCGGACGATGCCATAACTTCCCCCGAGGGGCTTCAACGTCTCGACCGCCCGGCGCACATCATCCTCGGTGATGTCCCCCCCGCCACCCGCGCCACCCGCGCCGGCGGCAGCATCAGACCGCGACGACAACCGCTCCCGCACCTCGCGCAGCCCAAGCAAACCCCCATTCTCGCCCCTCGTGGCACTACACATCTCGACGATGCGCACCGCGAGCCCAAAGTAAAAGTCATGGACCGTCTTGCCCAGCAACTGCGCCCAGATGGAGCTTCCGCCTCCTCCGCCTCCTCCTCCACTGCCACCGCCGCTGCTGCTGGCCAACGGGTCCACCCCAATGGCAGTGCACATGCGCGCAAACTGCGCCCGAAACGCCGGGTCAGACCGAATGTCCTTGGCGTGCGTGGCCGCGAACTGCTGGAGCAGGGATCGGAACACGGCGAGCTGGGCCTCGAGCGCCTGGGCATTGTTGGCGCGGAGGGAGGATCCGTGGGAGGCGTAGTGTGCGGTTGTTAGGCGGGATCGGTCAAAGGCGCCGATGCCGACGCCTTTGCGGGACATGTTGGCATGGTAAGGCCTTTTGTTGTTTCTTTTTTTTTTCTCCTGTCCTGTTCTGTTTATTCTCCCATGTCCTCTGCGAGGGGAGAGGTTTTTTTTGTTGATTTTTGTTGATTCTTCTTTTGGGGAATTTTCGTCTGTCGAGGGTGAAAAGGTTCAAGATGGAACGACTGACGTCTTGGGTGGGCCCGGCTTATGTCCAAGGAGGCGGAGGCGGGGGAGTGACATGGGCTAGGAATGCGAGAGGCCTGGCGCGAGAGCGACACCCAAAAACCAAAAAGAGGTCCACATGTCTTGAATCCTCTATCTAGTATGTACGGATATATGTATATATGGAAGAATATCTCATTTTTTCATTTTTTTTTTCGGCCGCCTTGACCTTCCCATCTTTCCTGGAGACGAGACGTTTCCCGCCCAACACGCCATCACGTCCTCTGCACAAACTCTAGTCTTGTCTGTTGTCGTCAGTCATAGACTCGTAACCCAAATTCGAGAAAAAAGGAAGGAAAAATATGACCGCCAAGGCATTTCAATAGTCCTATACAACGCTTCCCACAAATCGCCTTCCTCCCTTTCCCCATGATGTACTGTTTGCGTCGTCGCCACCGATGACCGCCCACTACGCCCATTTGCCAATTTCAATCGCCGGGTTTGATTTATTGTGTGTGGCACTGCGCCTGGCCATCGTCTGCATCTTCGTCCTCCCATTCACTGAATCGTGGATCATCCGAGTTTTCACCCATCTAGAATCAGTGTCAGTGTCGGTGTCTAAAAGGGTGCAAAAAAAAAGAATAAGGGAGGGAAAAAAAAAGAAGACTGCCTCATCTGATGCCCCGTACCTTTTCTATATCAGCCTCCTCTTCATAGTCCACCTCGTCGACCTCGTCGGCTTCGATAGGAGCCGGTGGAGGAGGCAGCATCTTTTGTAAGGCTTCATAGGCAGCATCGTCATGCAACCAGTCGTCGTCGGGAAATTTGACCGAGACAAGAAGATAGAGATCTCCTTTGGCCTCTCCGCGCGCCATGGGCATACCCTCTCCACTGACTTTGATGCAGTCGCCAGGACGCAGAATCTTGCCACGTGGTCGCTGGATATGGATCCCCCGTCCATCAAGATGTTTCAAAACAACGCGGGAAAAGCCCGTCAGGGCTTCGGCCAGCGTGATTGTCAGCTCTGCCGACAAATCGTTGCCCAACCGTGAGAACGTGTCGTGCTGCTCCTCGACCAATGTAAAGACGATATTGCCCGGTATTTGATCCGGGTACTGATCGGCTTCTCCTTCGAGCACGATCCGCTGGCCCTGCATGGATCCGCGAGGAATGTAAATCTCCAGAGCCTTCTTCTCCTGTGTCGTCCTCTTGCCTTTGCATTTCTTGCAGCGATCCTTCTCCTTGAAGACTTGCCCCGCCCCTTGACAGTGATCACACAGCACCGTCTCCCGTCTCATCATGCCGGGACCAATCTGTCGAATGGCCTCGACCATGCCGTTGCCCTTGCACCGTTCGCACGTGGCCGACTTGGCTTTTTCCTTGCCGCCGGAGCCCTTGCACTGCCCGCAGACAATCTGCTTGTTGGCGGCAAACCTGACAGTCTTTCCCTTGTACAGCTCTTCTAGCGTGACCTTGTATTCTTGTTCCTCATCGGGGCCCCGTCTTGGCCGCTTGGGGCCGCCTGGCCCGCCCGGTCCGCCGCCGTCAGGTCCGCCCATATTGAAGCCAAACATTTGCGAAAGTATGTCATTGAGGTCAACCTCGGGGCCACCGGGACCGCCGCCACGGGAAGGATCAAAGGCAGCCATGCCATGGGTATCGTAAAGATGTCGCTTCTGTTCATCACTCAGGATCTCGTATGCTTGTGTAATTTCCTTGAATTTGACCTCGGATTCTTGTCGCTGCGCCTCGGGAACCTTGTCGGGATGGTATTTGAGAGCGGCCTACCAGGAGAGGGTCAGCCAGTTTTTTTTATATGTATTTCTTAAGGACGGAGGGAGGGAATTCGGGAACCCTCTGCCGTATTTCAGGCACACCATGCTGCGAATCGTCAACGTACCTTGCGATAAGCCTTTTTGATCTGGTCTTGGGATGCATCCTTGTCAATGGAGAGAAGACCTGTTATAGCGACACTGGTGAGCCAACGAACGCGGGTTTGTTTGTTTCTTTCTTTCTTTCTTTCTTTCTTGCTTTTTCGTATTAGTCTAAAAGCAAGACGACGAGCCACGTACCATAGAGGTCAATTTCTTCCTCGCCCATGGCTCCAGACATTTTGTGCAGGAGCTCTTGGATTGAAGGCTGGAGGTGGAAGAAATCGGCCAGTCGTCGTCGCGATGTTGTGGAGTCCGCCGAGAGAGAATCTTTCAGCTGGACCAGACCAGAGGACTCACTGGAGCGTGCCTGGCCTTGCTGGGTTGACGTGGGCGGAGCGGCGCCACTGAGGCGGGCGGTGACAGCGGGGCGCTACAATGTAATACCAGATACAAAGATGGACAGCTTCGCGCATCTTGTCATGGCGGACTGGAACAAACATGAATCTGCAAATGTGGTTTGCACCATTCGTTCGTAGCACCTTGGACCATGATGCAAGAGCCATGTTTGCCCGGTCAGAGGCGTCGGAGCAATCCGCGCAATTCTCGCAGTCCTCGCAGCCCAAGCACTTCCATCGAAAATGCCCGCTAGCCACATTGCCTATCGATAAGAACGAAATTGATTTGCATCACGCCGACGGACAGCAAAGAATCTTGACGACCCTGCTCTTCTCAAATCCATAGAATGGCGTCCATGAACGTCATCCCCAGCCAAGTTCGATTATGCTCCCCTTTCTCACGGTGTCATCGCGATCCCCGACCCTGACCCGGTGCCTGACCCGGACTTCGACGGTCAGGACGAGGACGCTCTTGTCGTCGGCTTGTTCACCAACAGCCTCATCATGGTGCTGTCAGCACACGGCCAGACGGGGCCTGACCTGCTCAGCCTCTCGGAGCTACTGCCAACCTCAAAGTCGCGCAGCAGCAAAAACGAGAACTTCGAACCCCGTTCCCCGCGCGTCTGGCTTAAACGCCTTGAGGGATAGAAACGAGGCCCTCAAGCAAAAAGCCCAAGCAGATGCTCAATCATGCAACCGGACGATCCTCGGCCAAAGCTCCAAATTACCCATACGGGCTCGCTTCGCCCCCTCTCCGACTGGCTACCTCCATTTGGGCTCTCTGAGGACGGCTCTGTTCAACCGCTTGGCGGCAGAAGCATCGAAACGAGGAGCCTTTATCTTGCGTCTCGAAGACACTGACCAGGTGCGGGCCATGATTTATATTCTAATCTCTCCCACCCTTCCTTTGTCCCATGCTCTATTTTTCTCTTTCTTTTTCTTCTTCTTCTTTTTCTTCTTCTTCTTCTTCTTCTTCTTCTTCTTCTTCTTCTTCTCTTTTTCTTTCCTTCCCCTTATTTTTTCCATTTGACACATCAGGCGAATTGACCAATATGCTTTAGAAACGCTTGGTCCATGATGCAGAGGACAGACTAATTCAAGACCTCAAGTGGGCAGGGCTGACCTGGGATGAAGGACCTGATTGTGGTGGCCCCTACGGCCCTTACAAACAAGTGCGTACATGGCTGAATCAATCTCGGGCAGAATGTCATTCTTGTTGGCTAGAAGCTATGTACTGACAATGCTGGAGAATAGTCACTGAGACTGGATATTTACAAACGACACGTTCAGACACTCCTTGACCGTGGCCACGCCTATCGTTGTTTTTGCACCCCAGAACAGCTTGAAAGCCAGAGACGAGAACTGCACGAGGCGGGCCAGTCCACCGCTTACCCTGGCACATGCCGTTCTGTTGATGCCGCCGAATCAGACATGCGTGCCAACAGAGGAGATGCCCATGTTGTACGGTTCAGAGGTGATGCCTTTGGGAGGCCCATACTCCACGATGCCATCTACGGACTCTTTCAGAAAAAAGAGCCGGAAGAGGACTTTGTGCTCTTGAAGTCTGACGGGTTTCCCACATATCATCTTGCCAATGTGGTCGACGACCACCTGATGAAGATAACTCATGTCATTCGCGGAGAAGTGAGTGTGCTCAAAAAAGTTCCACCAATACACATCATCAGAAAAGGCCCGTTCCTCTGATTCTTCTTGGCTGACGGATACGTGCAGGAGTGGTTGATATCCACACCCAAGCATCTGGCCCTATATCAAGCCTTTGGCTGGGATCCGCCCACGTTTGCTCATCTGGGGCTTTTGGTCAACCCAGATGGCAGCAAAATGAGCAAAAGAAACGATAGCGTGGATCTTTCCACTTATCGAGAAAAGGGCATCTTTCCTATGGCTTTGCTGTCCTGGCTTGCTAATCTGGGCTCATCCTTCAAGTCCGGTATCAAGGCTCATCCTCTGACAATTTCAGATCTTGCCAAAGCTGTATGTCAATGAATGCCAAAAAAAAAAAAAAAAAAAAAAAAAAAAAAAAAAAAAAAAAGACATAGTAGCAATCAAACACATGCTGACGTCCGGTCTTTGACCTTAGCTATCATTCAAATTCACCAGAGGTGGCATCAAGCTCAATGTCGACAAGCTCGATTACTTCCAAGTCAAGTACCGAGACGCCTTGCTCCGGGAGTCCCATCCGTCTGCCTTTGTCAAATATGAAAAAGACAACATTATTCGTGACTATGTCACTGAACCCGTGCTCCAAGAAATCGCTGTATTGATAAGAGGCAAGAGCAAAAAAATGGACCTGCTGCCGGAATTCTGGCGTCATGATCTCATCCCTGTTTCCGCCATGTCAGACTTCGGCATGAGAGCTCAACATTACATTTTCGACATTGTGGCGACCGAACGCGGTGGGTATCTGACCATGGAATCACTGCTACAGAAACACCCCTACCTTGTCTGGCAAGTACCTGAGAGTCTATATCGCCACTCCCTCTCATCGTATAAGCCCGATCAACGGGTCATGCACGCGCTAGAAGAGGCCCTGGAGAAACCTCACCTGTGGGGGGATAATAAACAAGACGCCCAACCAGTCATGGACGCCATCTGGGCCGCCCTCGACGGCCAAGATGTTGACAAGCTCGCCGTGTACAACACGCTGCGGCTCATCGGCGCAGGAAGCCACGACGTAGTCTCCCAGAACAGCACCCGGATGTTCACAATCCTGGGGCGCGATGAATGGAGACGCCGTACCGACACTGTGAAGAGACTACTGGGTCAGGGGGCGGACGGGGACGGTTGAGGTAGAACAGGGGAAGTAGGTCAACTGCGATGCGGAGCAAGGCAGGTAACCCGGATGACAGCCAGCCACGCCGCTGCACCACTTGCTGGTCTCAAAATGGGTTTGATCTACATGTAACACTGAACCTACCTATGTATGAATATGTCATTCTACTTGTACAATATCACGAAAAAAAAAAAAAGGCCATCCACAAGTTGGTATTCAAGAAAGCACGCACGCTAGCCTTCCGTCCATGAAGACCCGTAAGGCGTAAACGTGACCCTAGACTTGTCAATTCTGTCCCATCTGCCGCTCGCCATGTAGCGAATCATACCTACTGCGTGACTCAACACGTAGCTCGTGTGCAATATTGAACGTAGAAACACTGCTTGAATGCCAGGGTCAAGTAGCCAAGTGCCACCCCAATATGTACGTCACCGACCACAAAGTGTCAATCGCCAGCGTGGTTTCCCAACCCCCTCTTCTTCCCTTTGTTTCTTTGGTGGAGAACGTCAGAATGACCATTAGGCATTAGACCACACTGACCTACCGGCTGTTCAATGCGTCACGGACAAGACGCTCGGGGTGCGTAGATAGGCCATGTGATGTATAGTAAAGACTGGTTCTATCTACTGTTTTGCCTTTGCGGGTACCGCGACTATTCAAGATACTTGGGACAGGCCTGCGCTAACGGTTGCCATGGGGCTGGGGACAAGGTCACTTCTTGAAGAAGAATTAGCAAAAAAATAAAGAAAGAAAGGGGGGAAGAGAGAGAAGACAGGGAGGGGGAGAAAGGGGGGGGGGGGGGGGGGGGAGGCAATGAGAAGAGATATCAAGTCATCCAACATGGGTGGCAGTACTAAGCCCGCCCGCTTGCCATCAGGTATGCCAGGCCAGTTTTCCAATACAGCCCACAAGAGGAGAAACGAGAATTTCAAGAAAAAAGAAATTGGCGTAAATTGTCATTGCAACTGTATAACGAACTCATGGTGAGGAAACACAGTAAAGTACTCCCTAACGTAAAAGTAAAAATAACAGAAGTCCATAAGAGGACGAAGAAGAGAGAATATTCAAAAAATATTGGCGTAAATTGTCATAGCAACTGCTTGAATACAGGAGCCCGCAGAGCCCACAAGAGGAAGAAACGAGAATTTCAAAAATATCGGCGTAGATTGTCATTGCAGCTATATGATAAACACATGGCGAGGGAACACATTAAAGCACTCCCTAAATAAGAGTAAAAAAAAAGGGACAAAACGAAGCAACAGCTGAACCCCCAAGAAGACTCGAGTGAGAAATGCTGAGCTCCTATCCTCGTGAGGGAGTCCCGAAAGAAGAGAAAGAAACAATGCTCATCGCTTATGCATGTGCTTTTTGCTCCATCAAGATCAATCCGGACCCGAAACGACGAATGATGCTTCTCCAACTTAGACCCGTTAACGTTGTACAACGTGAAGAGGGAGATGGAAAATGTTGAAGAGGGCCGCACGACATGATTTTGCTGTAGGACGTGGCTGATTAACAGTAGGCGCAGGGCACGCATGACTATTGTTCAAAAAGCCAAATCTGTAAACCCGAGTTAGCGGGTCAAATATTGCCAATTTGCATCGGCCCAAAAATTATGCCGCGGGTAGAGTAGGTGTGAGTCGTGAAAACAGGTTGGGAAGGCGAAGTACTGACCTCCATTTTGGCAATGCCATGCCCCTGTCTGATGGCTAGGCTTATCGAACTTTGTACAGCCATTTCTAGATCATCTTGATCTCCAACAGTAATCATGTCTCCTTCGGGCATGTCCTCATCTTTGATCTTCATTTTAAAGCGCCGCCTCAATCCAAACTTGTCTCTTATCTTTTCAACAAAGTCTAGATATTCGATTCCAGTACCGACCATAACGTAGCGAACATCGGCAGCGTGGACTTTGACGCGAATATTACGAACTTCCGGTCGGCGGGAAGGCGCACGAGATTCAGACCTGGAGACTCGATGTCCGGGACCGTTCGGGATTAGATTGGGGTCGGCACCGCCGTACGACACGTCACCGTAACCCGAAATACCGTCGTCTTCGCGATACCGAGACTGCGGTACGGCTTGTTGTAAAGAGGGGCGGCGGTCATTTCTCAACGGTTGTTTCCCTTTCATGTCACCACCACCTCCTCCTCGGTACATGTCATACAGCTCGGCCGTATTGGTTTCTTCCACTTCCTCGATCGGTCTCGCGGGGCGTCGCGGAGGTGCCCATGAGGGATCTCTTCTATGGTATCCTTGTGATGAGGCAGAAGACGTTGCTGATTTGGTTGCGCGGGCGTCTTCTGATGACGACGATTTTTCGGATTTTCGATTCGAGCCTTGAGTTTATATTGTGAGCTTTGCAGTCATTGATTTTGAGCCCTGATTTGATGTATTACGGAATATAACTTTCCCGGGGCTAAGCCGGTCGTTCTCTGGAGGTGGTGTAGGTGGGGAGACGTTACTGTTGATATCTGGCTCTGATTGTCGACGCAAAGATTGTAGGCCTTGCTTGACAAGATTAGTTGCGGCGAAAGAAATGCTGTTAAGTGGTCGGTCATCCTTGGCCTCTGACTTTCCAGCCTACGGTAATAACATCAGTTGAGTATTTTTTTTTTTTTTTTAAAAAAAAAAAGAGCAGAAGAAGGAACAGGGATGGCAACGGTAAAACAACGCACTTTCATCATTTCGGGACCTGAAAATCCTGTATAGGCATCCGCTCGATCCGTAGTAGCGACGAGCCTAGCCTTGCCCAAATAGTCCTTTGTTTTTAAATTTCGAACTTTAGCTTCGTTGGGACGATACACCACGCCTACGGGAATGGAGAAAACCGTGTATCCCTATATGATTTCTCCGAGCGTTAGTCAAATTTAGAAGATGTAGCAGAAGCGAAAAGGGTGGCAGATGCGCTTCTTCTTCTGTTCTTGTTCTCTTCTTCTTTTTCTCTTTGTTTCGTTGGGTTCATTTTGCCTACCTCGGCCTCCTCACTAATCGCCTCGTCAATGACATCATGGTGTTCCAACTTCTTCTCTTGTGACGCATATAACAGGTCGTTCATACCGACATCTCGTTGATTCAAGTAAATGTAACATAAACCACGGTTGAAAAGTGCTTCGCAGGCAAACAATTTGAATTCGAGACCCAATTGTGAATAGTCGATCATGACATTGCCCCGCAAGTGACTGAGAGTGTCGTTGAAGTTGGTGAGCGCCTCATTGAAATCGCCCATGAGGAAATTCGATACGCCTTGCTGGAAATGGGCGATAGCTAGATATCGGTCGAGAGAAATAGCTCGTTGATAGTACTCAACCTAGAGAATGGTGCAAAAATTTCAGTTAGGACTTGCGCGTGCTCTCGATTAAGCCGCGAAATGGTCAAGCAATAGCATCACACGGAGACATTGATGATGCATTTTTTCGGCAACTTACAGCTTTCTCATGTTCACCTATCGTAGCGTGAATTACACCTATATTGAAGAGAATCTTGCTTGTACCAGAGAGTTTCTGAAATTCTTCGACCGCGGCATCGAACTCATCGTTATCATATCGAGCCAGGGCCGCGACCCACGTCTCGATTTCCTACCAAGAATCCGAAAGTCAGGAAACCAGTCAAAATGCACCAATCGCATTAAGGTGTAGATCACCCACCAGCTTCAGTGTCATGGTAGCCAAAACCCCAAGGCACGCCTGCTGTCAACGAGGAGAGCTCTGCGAGTGCAACGACACCGAGATGTCCAGCCTCCTCAGATGGGAAACGTCGGCGGTCGCGAGTCTTGCTGTCGGCCAGGTGCAACTCCGTGTGATGCCTTGACGATGAGAGGAGAAAGGTGCGTGGGCGCACTTCTGCGCTTAGAGAGGATACTTATAGCATCCAGTGGCAGTCCGAATGTGCAGCGCCCAAAGAGGGCTGTGAACAGAGAGCGCAGCGAACAGACAGCTGAGCGACAGCAGACAAATGGAACCGGTCTTGGCTGGTCGGGTGATGGAGAACGGGGTTCCTGCTTGCTTAGACTGACCGACCCGTGAACAGGGCCCAAGAAAAAAAAAAATTATTAAAAAAAGGCCCTGCACAGAGATGAACAAGGTAAGCGGCGTGGGCTTGCAAAGGGGTTAGCCGTGGTGAACCAAGGTGAAGAAGTCTCGGTATTGCTACTGTCGATGTTGCAGCCTCTCGAACATAACGCTGGAGTTAAGAAGGCAGGTCCAGAAGAGCCTTGAGTACGAATTGCGGCAGGCTCAAGCTGTGATCTGTGTCCGACTAGTATCCAACCCAAATTCCCAAATCGGGGTGTTGATATTGCGAAAATCGATTCGATATTGGGACTTGCGCACAGGATGGCAGTCAACAGCAAAAATGCCGAGTAGCGAAGGGGCAAAAGTACAAGAGACAGAGCTGACAGCACCCAAGAGGAATACTATGGACAAGCAGCCGGCGGATAGGTCTCGTGGCGAGCTGGGTGGAAAGAGGAGAAGAGAAGAGATTAAGCAAGGTCCAAAGGTCCAAGACTGCAGCAGCAGGCTGTGCGTGAGTGGATGGCGCGGTGGATAAGGCTTGGGGCTGGCTGTGTAGATTTGGCGCAAAAGGTCAACTGTTGTGAACGCGTAGCAGCGTAGCAGTGAAAAAGCGTAAAAGCAAAGCCAAGAATGCCCATCCCAAGATGATGCAAGTGCCTGAACTCCTGGAGAGTTGGGAGTCGGGACAAAGCACGAGGTCTCGAACAGGAATAGTCCCGCCCTCCGCCTCTGGTGCTCACTGCTCACTGCTCACTGCTAATAAACGCCAGCGGGCGAGTCAAGCGATGATGATGGGCCTTGGTCTCGATCGAATCAATGTCTCGTCAAGGGCTCAGGAGTCAGGACCTCAGGTGGCCCATGTGCGACTGCAACGCACTGGAGCCAGCCAGGCGCATCAGACAGAGGCTGCACTGCTGCAAGCATGCAACATCTTGTCGAACTGCGCACGGAAATGCACACTGAAATGCGCACCGAGCAGTGTTCGCGGCTTGGGACTCGGGAGCCAAGGTGCGGCGGGTAGCACAGGAAAGCAGGGGTCAGGGGGTAGTCAGTCCAGTCTGTCTGGCCACGTCTGGCCACGTCTGGCATGCAGGTGGCATGCAGCTGGCATGGAGCTGCGGCCAAGCTGGCGGGGTGGGAGTGGGGTTAGGGGTGGGGATTGAGGAGGCGAGAGGGGAAGGGGCGTGGCGGACCGCACTTGCCCCTGTCCCAGACGACAACTGCACAAACGGTGACATTGGCGACATCGGCGTCAACAGCGACAAGCCTGCAGATGCAAGACGCAAGTTGCAAGATGCAAATTCGCCTGGTTCCTTGCATGTTTCTGGCCGTCACTGCGTAAGCGATTCACAAAAATCATCTGGCTCTTTCGAATCATGCCGTCGACGACATGCAGCCTTGGTGCCTGTCATCCCATGTTATCGCCTTTGTTCGGAAGGGAAATGGCTGGCGGAGAAGTTAGGACAATCCGGCCGTTACGGGCGATGTGACGCCATTGTTGGATGATTTTCGATTTGGAGATTTGGGATTTGGTATCCCGTCAAGTGGCCCACTTCCCGAAAGCTCATGCCCTTCAATTCCCCTGTCATCCATCCACTTTCTTCGTCCCCACCGCGTGCAATTCATACTCTGTTGTTGCGGTGCTGCCAAAGCAAGTGAGTCCGATTGATTGACAAAAACGACATGATACTGTCATCGTGCAGACTGGCCAGGTGAGTGACCCCAGGCTTCCTCTATGCACTGTTGAATGAAATGGCTGATTTCAAAACACTTCAACATGTTGTGCGAAAACCGAGTGAGATTCTATGAAATTGGAGGGGGGAACTGGGTCAAGATCTGCCAGTAAGCAGTTGCCATCTTGTTTGCAGCCGGCGAATTTCTGCAGAGCTCCAGTCCCATTTTTCGACACATCTGGAGGGGCAGGTCAACGCATGAAAAGAACCGAGCTTGCGAGCTTTCATCTCGGACCACTTTTTGTATGTCTAATGCCGTGCTCACTAGAAGAGAAGAAGAAAGAAAAGAAGGAGAAAGGGAAAAGAAAGAAAAAGAAAAAGAAAAAAAAAAGAAAAGAAAAAAAGAAAAGAAAAGAAAAGAAAAGAAAAGAAAAGAAAAGAAAAGAAAAGAAAAGGCAAAGAAAGTGTCTGCTCCGCGTCCTCGTGTGTGGCGAGCCTTAAAAGTGCGAATATCTGACCTTTCCGTACAGAATCCCGGTTGTGCTACATAATAGGCCGAGGACCTGGGCTTGGCAGGGGCAAGTTGAAACCCACTTGGCAATTGATATATCCCTGTCGCATCGCCAGCCGCGGCGCGTCCCTTTCCATCGGCCACTAGGCGCTTGCGCAAACTTGATCTCTGCCAAGCCTCACGAACTGCCCGACCCAACCGCGATGCAAGGCCTGGTCGTTGGGCCGCGATCTCATCGCTCGCTCGATAGCAGTCTTTTCTGTCGGGAGTCTTTTCGCATGTACAACGGGTACATCCCTTTAACTGCGGTAAGGCGCCAACCAGGTCGCGGTACCCACATCTGCACCAATACAGCTAGATACTTCTTATTAGCCCGCTAGATATATGGTACTTAATGTATTTCTTAGTAGTGCGAGAAGTTATGAATACTTTTGCCATAATATAATTTACGTTGAACACAGAGTAGCCAGTACTAAGCTTAGTTATCATTGGCTCACTAACCCTGTCAGTACCCCCTTGGCGCCTTACCGCAGTTAAAGGGATACTTGCACATACCGAAGTACGTCCTTGGGTAAGTATGAAATACGGAGCAAAATCTGCGCTGCAATGTTGCAGTCCAGCGGCCAAGAAGGCCTCGAAAATTTCCCACTCACGGACGTGGTGGCACCGAATGCGATATTGGTCAACTACTAGGTACCTCCAAGTTCCTGGTGCGCCATTTTGTCTCGACAGCAGCACACGTTTATCAAATAGATACCTACTTGACCTGCCTAGGTACCTGGTCGACCACTATTAGCGGTTCCTCTGGCGCGAGTAATTCAACACTATTTTGCCAAAAGCACCCAGAACAACTCATGTTTGATCGTCCACGCTTTCCCCATGGCATTGGTCAATTCCACGAATGAATGGGTCAGAATCCGAAAACCCTCTTTGGGAAAGAGGCTGTCTTCCTCTTGCTTTCGCTCACATGGCCACCAGACATGGCCACCAGCCACAAGCCGTGCTGCACCATGTTTCAGCTTCTCTCGTCGCCGGCTATCACACTCTCATACTCATAGACCGGCTAATAAGTCAAAAAAGCCCTCCTCATTAGGTATTTCACAGCTACACCATGTGCATCCAGTCATCTGACACGAGTTTCGGCCAAATATTCTGACAAAAAAAAAAAAAAAAAAAAAAAATCGGAAAAAATTGATCAATAAATAAATAAAATATACCCAGTACCATCACATTGCATTATGCATTGTCACGCCATGCCCTCGTGACAAGTGCCAATACCTCCCGCGACACCACGCGATGGTAATTTTTCGCACGGTGAGTCGTAAGTGAATTCAAGAAAAAAAAAAAAAAAAAAAAAAAAAAACCCCTGCACACCATGACTCTATTGTAACGTTGTTCGGGCCTTGCGGCACACGGTACGTGCAAGGATATCATGCGTCGAATTTATTCCGGGAATGGGAAACATTTGATGAATGATGACAATGTCTCTGATTCAATGCAAACGAGGTAAAAGAATAATAGAGAAAAAAGGAGAAGAAAAGAAAAAGAAAGAAAAAGACGCAAAGTTGTAAAACATCGGCTGCGTCTATGTACATTGATTGTTGAAAAGCACTCCCCCTCTGTTGACCAAATGTTCTCTGCGGGGCAGGGACAGCCCCTCTCTCTGTGTGTGTCCACCCCTCCTCGGAGTCTTCGCAACCGGCGGCACTGAATCTGCGATATTTGCTGATTCGAGGTCGATTTATACTCTGTTCATTTCTGCTGGAGCGTCACCACGAACCTGGTATTTTCGCTTACACTGCATCCATGACTTGGATCATGATGCTCTCTGCCGCCGTATTTGGACATGGTGGCGGGACCAACGTTGAGGCCAAGCCACAGGACGAGCGTACACATGGGCCGTCAAAGATGATGAAACCTGAACCACGCATGCCATCATGGTCGTGAAACTTCATCAGCTCATGTCCTGAGAACAGACGGTGTCTATACAGCGAATAATTACATACATGATACAATCATAACATGCCTTTGCGGACCTCGTCTTTCCGCTCTTCCCACAATGTCTTGCCTGTGCAGGAGCAAACCGTCTTGTCATTGTCCCAAACTCCAGCGCTCCGCGCAATGACGCCAACGACGGTGTTGGCATCGTTGACCAGCGATCTGGCTGTCTCATCTTGTTGTGTCAGGACCATGGCGTGTCCGATAATCTCCCAAATCTGAAATGCATGGTCGACAAAGCTGCTTCCTCGACCATCCTCGCCGACATCAACTGTGCCCAGGATGCCTTTGGCCTCTTTTTCTCCCCCGCCGCACCAAACGGGCCCCGTGGACTTGGCGCCGTCCTTGAGATCGCCGTATTCGCGAATGGTAGCATAGTATCTGCCGGGAACAAGTCCACGAACGGTCAAATCCACCAGGCTCTTTCCCGAGCTCACTTGCACGATTCGTGCTAGACCCCGTACATTGCGATCCTCATGGTGATCCTCATGGTGATCCTCAAGGGCTTGTGTTCTGTCCGTGAATGTCTCAAGAATACTCACCGCGGCACCTAAACATGGTAAAAAAGTAGTGTCATGTCAGCGACGGTTGATGGCGAAAGCGGCCACTCTACTTGCAAGAGAGTACGGGTTCGGATGAAAAAGGACACCGCGATCGGCTGGAGCGAATGCCCCAAAGCCGGAATCATGATTTCCCGCACACGAGTTGGATTTTGATACGTACTGTCCGATGCGCCGGATCCTCGCAAGATGGCATCCCTGCCTGTTGTTTGGATAGCCTCAACTACGGCCGACGGAGCAGCTATGCGACAACATGGCTTTCTTTAGTAAACAATCACACAGAGTTGCTTAGACAAATACTTGCCCCCCCACCCCCGGGTCCCCTTTTTTTTTCTCATCTTCAATGACTCACCAGAACCTTCCACTGAGATTAACTGATCGGCCAAGTTTCCTTCAACTTTTGTGATGCCATCGAGCTTGTAGAGGGCATCCGAAACAGCCTTGATACATCCGCTGCAAGACAATGGGACCGCGAATACGGTCTAAGTGCCACATGTTTCATCAGCGTTGGGCGTCGAATTATTGTGCCAATGGATGTTTGGATGTGGAGAAGAATTCTGAATGATGAGGAAAATCTGATGGCAAAAAGGAAAGAAAGATAAGAAGAAAGATAAAAAGAAAGATAAAAAAAGATAAAAAAAGATAAAAAAAGATAAAAAAAAAAAGGCAAATGAGAGTGGATAGTCAGGCAAAGTCCAACCCATGTACCCTTATGCAAAGGCGGAGTTAAAAATCAAGGTTTTTCTTTTTTTTTTTGGGTCTTCTTTACCTGAAAAGAATCATCAACTGTCATTGTGTTTCTCTAAGATGCTCACGGGGGATCGAATCAAAAGAATTGGTCTGGCTGATTCATATAAGAAGTTGTGTTATGTCGGTAGAATGAAAGGTTCTGTTACTAATTGCACAAGAGGAGCCGGCAATATGTCCTGGGATGCTGTAGTATCTTTAGCAGAGACATTTTTTGTCAATCATCATCGTTGATTGCCTTGCCTTGTCTGCTTTGAAATCCGCCCAAAATTCCAGAACCAACCAACCCCCTGCCGTCCGGGGCGTTGATGCCAAGTTCCAACGAATGAGAGACGTTATCAGGTGGCGCGGATTCGCTGCTGAGTCAGCTTTCTAGTCTGCATCAAGAACTTTCCCTTTGGCTGTTTCAACGAACAAGACGGACGTTTTGAGGAACAGCGAGAACGACCAGATTGGCGCCCATCATCGAGAGGTTTTTCACGAACGCAAACTGCATATGCGATTGATTGAGCAGTGAGGCCTGTTTTTTTTTTCTCAGCAGGTCGTCGTCCAGCATGTCTCAGACTCTTGGACTGGTACGTTTGGAATTCATTGCCAGAGCCTAACTGCCATTATATTTTATCACATCATACTGTCTTTTTTTTTTTTTTCATTTCAGTTTTAGTTTTATTTTTGTTCTTGCTACTTGAAACTTTGGCCTCACTAACCCATCTCTCTTCTTAGACCCGCCTCGCCTACTCCCGCGTATGGCACCAAATATCCGCATCAACACCACATCCAACCCTCACCACCCAACCCGACGTCACCCCCCCCTCGCTCGGCCGCCTCGCCTCCCGCATCGCCGTCATCCTCATGGGCAAGAACAAACCCATCTACGATCCCTCCACAGACTGCGGCGACTACGTCGTCGTGACCAACTGCGCCGCGCTGCACACGACGGGCAAGAAAATGTGGCGCAAGACGTACTACCGACATTCCACCCGGCCGGGAAGCCTCAAGGCGCTGACCATGGACGCCCTCATGGAGAAGCATGGCGGCAGCGAGATTCTGCGCAAAGCCGTGCGGGGGATGCTGCCCAAGAACAGACTGCGGGACAAGAGGCTTGCGCGACTAAAGGCCTTTGAGGGGGACGCTCATCCCTACAAGGAAAACCTGGTGCGGTTCGGGGGCGTGTTGGTCGGGAGTGAAGGGTGGGAGAAGGCGGTAGAGAGGATTAGAGAGTCGGACAAGGAGCGGTTATGAGTTTTTGAAGGAGGGGAAGAATCAAAGGGGAAAAAGAGACAGAAAAAAAGACAAAAATGAAAACAAGCAATGGGCCCATCACAAACTGGGAACTACCTGTACTATATAGAATATATGTAATTTTTCTTATGATCACGATAGCAGACTCTCGAGCAGGGACACTGCTGTCGTACAAGCCGCAGTGTTTAGCGCACTCGGCTGGAATATGCTACAGTGGTGGCTCAGAGGTCACTACGGATACCGCTCAGCAGTCGTGACACAATCTAGGGGTTGTTCTACATTAGCAGTCCGGTTGTCCCTTCAACCGGATTTTCGTGTGATTTTTTTCAAAGTTTTCTTTTCTTTTCTCTTTTCTTTTCTTTTCTTTTTTCTTTTTTCTTTCTTTTTTCTTTTCTCTTGTCTCTTCTCTTTTCTTTTCTCTTTTCTTTTCTTTTCTCTTTTCTTTTCTTTTCTCTTTTCTTTTCTTTTCTCTTTTCTTTTCTTTTTCTTTTTCTTTTTCTTTGATTTTTTCTTTTTTCTGAGTCTGGCGTCTATCGTTTGTGTGTATACACAGTGACTATCTTTCCAACCTTTCCCCTCATCACACAACGCGCGCGCACACTCATTCGTATATATATACATATATATGTACATGTATGTGTATTGAGGCCACAGCTAGTCCGGAGAATACAAAGAACCACAAGCTGTGGCACATGTCATCAGACTCGTCTGTTGTTGTGACTCTTCCGATGGCACGGAACGCCACCATGCTTGAAACTCACTATCTCATCCCGCACGTCGCCTTTGTTGCCTCTTTTTCTTCGAACAAGTACATAGATTACAATTTTGCCTTGGACCGCGAAACCTCGCATTTGATAAGGCCATTGGGGCAAGTTTGAGGGACGTAAACCTCGGCATCAGCGCCTAGATTCTTGAGACCTTTGTGCCAGCTCAAATCTACATCATTGTTGGTGAGCAAACATTATCGAATACAAAACATACGGAGACTTTTTTTTGTTCATCTTTTGTATAAATAGAGACAAAAAGAGAGAGAAAACTAAAAATGGCGACAGTGGATGCGAAAGACATACCGAGCTCGAAATTATGCTTGTTTGGTAGGGAATAAGCAACGCTGTCGGTTTCGGGGACAGCGTTCAGAATCTGCTCGCTCATCTTGTACATTGTGTGTTGGACACTGGGACTGTTGTCTTCGGCAAAGAGCTTGAGGGTGATTTCTCTGGCTACAGCCCAGGCCCTGTCGAATTTGGCGACGCTCTGCTCGACGGCTCCAAGGTTGGCAAAAGTGCTCCACTTCCAGGTTGCGTCGACGTCGGTGGCCAGAATGCGATCCCACGTCTCGGGCAGGGTGGTGTACTCGTCGCGGACAAAGCCATGAAAGGCAGAGCCCGTTGTCTTGAGAACGGAGAGACCTGCGATGGCGCTGGTGATGTGAATGCCATTCCGGCGGCTGACGCGAACTTCGGCGTTGCGAGTCTCGCCGGCATCCTTGATAAAGCTATGGGGATGGGGCTTGCCGTTGACGTCCATTCGAATCCACCTGTGGGTGATGATCTTGACGTTGGCAACGTGGATGTGGCTGTACTGTTGAATGAAATGTTGGCCCAGGAGAGAGGCAAACCGTTCCGGTGGATTGACGGAATGCTGCTTGGCCATGATGAAGATGGTGTTTTTGATGGAGTCGGTGGCGACTACGACACTGTTATCGGCGTGCGTGTACGAGGTGGCAATGTCGCCTTCGAGCAGACAGCAAACGGTCATTTCGGTGACACTTTGGAGGCCGGTTGCCTGGTCGCGATCGACTTTAAGAAGGCGGACATTGTCCTTGCCATAGCGAGCGGCGGACACGTACGGCATGGTTGGACCGGACCTGTCTTTGAGCGAGTTCTGGTATGAGTCTGGGAGGAGGTGAGCTGTGTGTTGCCTATCGAGATTGAAAGCCCGGCGGCCTAGTCGCAGGGATAAGGGGGCGACAAGTGTTTACTTATATATACATAAAATAGATACACACCTACCTACTTTACATGTCGGATAATTGACTCACTGCTCAACGGCCCGACCGTTGGACGACCATACCGGGAGGAATGAAGCCATCGGCCGACTGCGATTGCCCAGGCGCCAGGACGGGCATCTCCCCTCCCATGAGGCGACAACACCAGATGGACACTATTTTGCGGTGGAACGATGGAAGCAACGTGTGGCTTGCGTTGGATAATAGGACCAGATGATGACCAGACCGACGAGACCGAAGAGACCGAAGAGACCGAAGAGATCGACCAGATCAGAGCAGACGACAGATAGCGTGGTAGCCACGAATTTTCCAGACACGCAGCCGCATCGGAGCCCGCCGAATTCCCAGCTGGCCCAGCTCTGGCAAGTGGCGCGGGACGCCGCCTGGCAGCTGCCGGATTGGATCAATGATGACATTGTCAGCTGGTGTGTTCAGTCAACTGGCACGGGTTCAAGGGTCCGGGTTGCGTGCGATAAGCCATTGTCAGGCTCGGCGCAGGGTTATCAAGGACCAGACGACAGCCAAACATGCTGAGCCGCAGCGGACAGTGCTAGAACTTGTGCCTGTCAGACGAAGCAGCTGCCAGCGGTGCCAGCGGCGACCAGCGAGTCTTACCCAACGAGTATCGACCAACAATCAGCAACCGACCAAGAAAAAGAAAGAAAGAACACATGCCAACGGTACTCAACCAATCGGAGAAACGAATCGTCTTTTGCGCCATTTTCCTGCCTGTACTTTGACGCAGGTAGGCTTATTGCGTGGAGACCAAGTACCGGCTTCAAATTGCTCCAAGAGTAAAACCAGGCGTTTGACCATCTCGACCAGGACCACCAGACGCACACTAGCAGCATTCACCGCCCACCTAGCAGGAAGCGGGCTGGGCTGGGCTGGGCTGGCTGGCGATGGAAGCTGGCAAGCTGGCTTGAAGCCCGACTCGGCTGCCTCCAACGTCGTCGTCATTCGCATCGACCCCGTCTGGTCTGAGCATCGTCGGCCTCCCTTCTCCGGCCACCTCGGACTCGCGCCCCTTCGCCCAAGTCGCATCACAATTTTGTTTGTGCTGCAGGGAACCTCGACTTCCCTTCCGACGCTCCCCGAGGTGCTGCGGCCGTGTGACGGGTTTCCCGTCCGCCAATCGACAATCGACATCTGCCTGTGGCTGAGCACCTACTTAGGCAAGGTACACACCCGCCAACATCCAACAACATACCTACTACTAGGTACATTGGGAGAGCGGCCAGATCTCTGGCCAGATATCGCTGTGTCCTTCTTCCGCCAGCTGCAACCATTTCACTACTTCGTTTAGTTCAGTCTTTTTTGTTGTCCGCCTTTCGTGCATTTGCCAACTAGCCAGCCTCAAGGCCCAGACAGTTTTCATCCAGCTCGTTTGCTTGGACAAAACTGCCGCGTCACATCTCTCCAATGCGCCCGAGCCAGAGTCTACCAACGAGCAAAACCAATCAGACACAACCAGACTCAACGAGACACGACTTCATCAACGGCGTTGTTCGTCATCTAGACCTTCGTCCCCGACAGGAAAACTCGAATGCACAAACCCACAAAATCTAGGGCGCGGCCCAAGTTGGCAGGAAGGTCACTCGTCCTCACATAGGCGTTGTCTCGACTTCTCAGTCGGGACCGCTTGAACGATGCCTGGTCAACCCCCGTCTCAACACAATGCACAGTATCCTTACCATCAAAATGCCGCTCAGGTCGGCCGGACGAGCCTGGATCGCGATGGAAGCGGACTTCAACCTTCACATGCCACTTCGAGTCGGCTTACGGCCGCGGCTTCACTCGTCTCCTTTGCTCCCCGGGGTAGCAGTTTGAATCCCGCCATTGGCCCGGGGAGTTTCAGCTCAGAGCTGCGCAGTCAAATGGCGCCAAGCCGCGCCGGAAGCAGGGTTGACGTCGGATCAATGTACGCGGGAAGCATCATGGACAAGGTGGATCAAGATGGTGCAGACACAGCCAAGCAGCAGGCCTTGTCTGGTTTGAGGGAAAAGCTGAATCGAGAAATGAAGATCAAGGAAGGCAGCGAGAATATGCTCGAGGCGCTCAACATCAAAAAAGCCAAGCAGACCAAGGAACAACGACAGAGGGTGGAGGCCGAATTGAGTGCCAGTAACACTAGGATCAAAGAGTTGCGGCAGAGAATCTCGGATACTCAACGAACGAGGGCGGCCCCGCCGACCACGCCGACCAGAAACCGAACGCAGGAAACGGCATCACATACGAATGATCTACGTTCTCCTCCAAGCATCACAAGGTCCATTGGTGCATCAGACGACGTGGAAGACAATGCCGAAAGCCCAACCTTTGCACTCGCCGAGTTGCTCCAAGCGCTCGAAGTCGAGGGCATGGCACCAGAGTACTACGTCAGCAGAGCAAATCAGCTCGTGGAACTTTTCAAACGCCATCCTGCTCTCAAGTACGACTTGGTGTGGGCCATCTTTGGGCTTCGGATGCAAATGATGTTACTCAGCGAAAGCCGAGAAGTCGTGGCCGCTGGCTATCGCGTGGCTCGCTATGCCATTTCGGACGCCCCATCCATCAAGAGGATTCGAACTTTCAATACCGACTTCTTGGTCATTAGGTGAGATTTCATCATTTGTGCCTGCCTGGACTGGCATATCGTGACTGCTCGTTGCTGATTTAAGTTTCTTCCTCTCCTTCTTTTTTCCTTCTTCTTTTCATCTTTTCTCTCTATCTCTCTTTGTTTTTAATAGATCCTTAAACAACTACCGCAAAGCCGATGTAGAGAGGGAACAAGCTCTCAAATTTGTACGCGCATTTCTAGACGTCAAGGACGGCATCAAAGAAATATCTAGAGCCGTTGTACGAACCATTGTAGCAGTGGCAGAGCAAGGGGAGGACAGAAGGCCGGGTGTACAACCAGCCGATCAAAGTCTCGATCGACTACGTCCCATTTGTATCGAAACACTTGCTGAGATACTAGTCCGGGATCCGCCACTGTTGATAGCATCTGGAGGTCTTGGTACGCTTTCCGAGGCGCTCTCTGAGGGGACCTATCGGTCACCCGAGAGTCTGACGTCGGCATTCTTATTCCTCCTGGATGCGCCGCAAAGACGCAAATATATCCTTCCTGGCTACGGATTGGACGTTGTTTTCACGGCGTTCACCGACCCCTTCGCCGGCGAAGAGGGCATACTGAAACAAAATTCCCGCGCTATTTCCGTGGCCATGAGATCATGGTCCGGATTGATGACTCTGAGCATGTACAATTTTCGGCCCATCCGCTCTCTCATCGCAAGTATACTTTTTCCTAACCCATCCATCCGAGAAACGGTCCTTGATTTGCTCTTTTCGCTGCTGCGCATCAAACCCCCGGCTTGGGCGACGTCGTTCTTAGCCGGACGGCGTCTGACTACTTATGGCCGCGTGGCGAACATGAAGTCTGCCGCGACTCGAGACCGAAGTGCATCTCTGGTCATGGAGGAAGACTCTGGCGAGCAAAGTTTTCTTGATCACTACACTGCTCTGCTTCTCGCCGTCTTGATCAAGGCTGAGCTTTTGTCGAGTCTGTTGCAAATAGCGCAAAGTGAAGAGGATCCCATGCTGAAACGGAAATCAACGCTGCTGATAGGAGAAGTGCTGAAGCTGGCAAGTCGGCTGCTGCCACCGTCCTGGAGCGCCGACTTACAGCTGCTGCCCGAGCTCTTCTCCGCAGCGGCGGAAATCAATAACCAGGATCACTTTGTCGCCTCGAGCATCGTCTATCAGATCAGCAGCGTCAGCCGCACTCTGTATCGGAGCGCCCCGTCGGACTCCTTGGCCGGGGCCCTGCCTTCCCGCGGCAGCATACGCAATTCGTTACGACTCGACGATCAGCCAAGCAAGCTGAGCAATGCTGCCGTCTCCTTCGACGACGCCACCTTTCGGCAGCTGCTCATCGACTCTGGTGTGCTCAACAGTTCCAATTTTGTGAAATGGAACTGGGAAGTCATTATCAAAGTTATTGTCGGGCCTCTACAGACTGGCAAACGATTGGACGAGGCAATCAAGGCATCGAAATTCATGAAACGCCTGATGAGCTTCTATCGGCCCTTTAAATACAAGTTTGCAGACGTCAAAAACACCAAGAATACACAGAAATATGTCAAAGCGGGATGCGCTTTGATGCATTCGCTGTTACAATCTCCCGAAGGTATCAAGTTCTTGGCGGATAGCAAGTTGCTAAGGCAAATTGCCGAGTGTCTTGCTCAGTGCGACCCGGTGAGTGGCTGTGGGGATATTTACATCTAGTCTGGACCTTTTGTTCTCTTTCTCTGTTGTCTTTTTTTCTCTCCTTGATGACCAGTACTGATTCATTTTAAACATAGACAAGCGGCCTTACCGCCCAATTCCCCATGTTTTCCAAAGATCGGCTGACGGATACGCTTTGTGGCGGGTACTTTCCCATGCTTGGAGTTCTTAGCAGCGAGCCAAAAGGATTACTTTTGCTAGAACGATGGCGAATGTTCAACATGATGTACCACATTGCGGATTTCAAGCAGCGACCAGATCTCATCAAGCTTCTTCTTTCCAATTTCGATTACAGCCTGCACGGCCACCCGCGGGTTTTGCTCTCCAAAGCGCTGACGGCAGGGACCAAAGATATCCGAATTCACGCTACCAACGCGCTTCGGAAATGCACCATGGGCCCTGTGGCGGCCATTGGTGGCGACAGCGAAACGAGCGACTCGAAATGGGCGATTCAACTATTGGTCACTCAACTGTATGACCCAGAAATAGAAGTTTGTTCGACGGCCATCAAGATCTTGGAAAGCGCGTGCAACAAGAAGGTCTATCTAGAGTACATTGTTGAGTGCCGTCCAGCCTTGGATCATCTGGGTGAAATCGGTGCCCCTCTTCTCTTGCGGTTTCTGTCGACCTCTATCGGGTACCATTATCTGGACGGCTTGGATTACATCAGCAACGAGATGGATGACTGGTTTCTCGGACGGAATGATTCCTACGTTGGTGTCATCGAGGCGTGTCTCGCGCGCGCATTCCTCTCGGATCCCGATGACAGCAGCCACCGCATAAGCTTGTTTGACGGTGCGGATGCGGAGGCCGAATTCCACGACAGCCATGTTCCACCGCATTTCTATCGAGAGCTGACCAGGACGCGGGAAGGCTGTAAACTGTTGAGCGACAAGGGGCATTTTGAAGAGTTTGCCGCAACGATTCGCGAGCACGGCATGCAAAGCGAGGATCCGGAGCTCATTACGAAAGTCAAGGCGTGTCTGTGGGCTGTTGGAAACGTTGGATCGATGGAACTCGGCGCTCCGTTCCTGGAAGCTACCGACATCGTGGGCCAAATTGTCCACATTGCCGAGGCCCATGAAGTGATGAGTCTTCGTGGCACGGCCTTCTTCGTGTTGGGACTGATATCTCGCTCCACGCATGGCTTGGAGATGGTATCGGAACACGGCTGGGATGCCAACACGACATCCGTGGGCACTTCTCTTGGATTGTGCATCCCCAACGATCTTAGCAACTTATTCTCTCTCACCCCCTGGAAGCATGTCAATGCTGCATCGATTACCGTCCCGGAAACGCAGCGGACAATACAGGAGCAGCCACCCCTGCAAAGAGCTCGACCCCTTGTGGAGTCGTCCGAGATTCCTCACATGCTGAACGATGATGAGGTCAATGAATACATTATGCAGTTGATTGTCGATCTCGGCAACAGAGTTCTATACAGGAGGACATTGACGAAGCTGCAAAAGATCAAGCAACGAAAACCATTGGCCTTTCGAAGCACAGACTTTTTCAAAAAGGTCATGGGTTTGATGGAGTGGAACCACTTCAGACTCGGTATTCGCAGGCTGGTGATTGACTTGTTCGAGAAGAACGTGATGCGACAAATTGTGTTTGGAGATGAAGAAGACAGCGAGAGCAGCGATGCTGTTAGTAGTCTTGGCGCAGAGGACCACGGTGAAGAGGGCAGTTGTTCGGGTGACGATCAGACCGAAAGACAGAGAAGCATCAGCGAGCCAATGGAAATGCCCTGTGACTTGATGCCGGCACCGTTGCAGGTGCGACGGTAACTTGTGCTCTGGTCTCGTTTCGTCGCGTTCCGTTTCGTTACGTTTCACGTTTATTTTGTTTGTCTCAGAATTGCCACATGTGCAAGAAACTGTGGGTGTCCCGAGGTAGAATCTAGTCTTATCCTTTTTTTCCTCCCCCTTGCGTTGAATGGATTTGAAGATTTCAATGTTTGTAAAAAGAAAAAAATGGCGCTGCGGTCACGGACATATGAGGGAATGGGATGGACGGAACGAGGTGGACACGGTTGTCATGGTTGGAAAGAAAGGCAAAATAGCATACAGAGGTCGAAAGAGGAAGAAGGAAGAAGGAATCTCAGTGCCTGATTTCCGCGAGAAGCATGTGAGCGTGATTGGATAGTCTTATCATGGAGAACGAACAACAGCTACGTTATGCACATAAAGTGCATCTGTTTTTTTTTTTGTTTTTTTGTTTTTTGTTTTTTTCTTTAGAAAAAAAGTCCCTCTGCCATATTTAAAAGCCCCACCCCGTTTTGTGCACATCTGAACCGGACCTGCCCGTGTCTGTTGTCTGGGCCAGCGCTTCTTTTGCGCCCGCAGCTCGCAGCCCGCAGCCAAGACGCAGACTCGACGAGTGATGTTGTCTGATTCCAAATCCCTTACTATCCATTCCAGACGCGGGCTGCAGACGAAGAGTCTGTATTCTGTTTCTGCATTGCGACAAAACAGCCTTCGCGGGTCCTCGGCGCGCCGTCCCTCGCTCTTGATATTACAGTACGTGGGCAGTATAACTCAGTACGCTGGTCATGGTTCATGGGAGGGTGTTGGTCATTGCGGGATCGGACTGCTCTGGCGGCGCGTAAGTTGGCTCTCAATCAAGTTGGAAGGATTTTTGCTTTTTGTTTGTGGAATTGGAGTTTTGGTTTCTGGAGTTGGATGTCCTGAGATGAGGATTCGGGAGACGTGGATTGTTTGTTGATGAGTTATGGCGGGGAGCGTTGTGAGAAACGGTTGCGTTCCTTTTCCTTTTTTTTTTATGCCTTGCGATTTTGGACGCGGTTGTCCTCTCTTTTTTATGCATTTTTATACCTTTTCTTTTTCCTCTTTCCTGCCACTTTTGCTTCCGCTGCTGAACTTTCATATACTACATGCCCTAGAAAAGATAAAGAACAAAAATCATCAGGCTAACTCAAATCTATTGACTCGCCTCATCAGAGGCCTCGAAGCTGATCAGAAAGTCCTCGCCGCACATGGCTGCTATGCCATGACCGCGACCACGGCCTTGACCGTGCAGAACACGACCGGAGTCAAGGCCATACACGTTGTTCCCGCCGACTTTGTGGGGGAACAAATCGAGGCGTGTTTCGAGGATGTGGGTGTTGATGTGGTCAAAACGGGTTCGTCAACTATTGTTTTTTTTTTCCACCTCGAAATTTGTTGCCCTTTGCTGAGCGCCCTTGTAGGCATGCTTGCCGCGGCAGCTACCATTGAGATGGTGGCGAAGCAGGTCGTCAAGCATTCCGTGTCCTCGCTGGTCGTCGATCCTGTACGTCGTCTGTTTTTTTTTTTCTTTCTTTTCTTTTGAGCTTCATCCCGGTTACTTTCCTACTTTGACCATTTATTTCTTCTACCTCGTTGCAGACAATCTTATACATTCTTCCCCCACTAACAAGCATGTCCAGGTAATGGTATCAACATCGGGAGCCCAACTGCTCCCTCGCGAAGCCATACATGAGCTGTCACGACATCTACTTTCTTCGACGACAGTGCTGACCCCCAATATTCCCGAGGCCAAGCTCATTCTGTCCGAAAATGGTGTTGCTCCGTCAGTCTACGACAACCCGCAGAGTGTGACTGATGTTGAGAACATGGCCCGCGAGATTCAGGCCCTTGGTCCGAAATGGGTTCTCGTTAAAGGCGGTCATTTGCCCTTTCGGTCAGACATGACTGCCGCTCAGGTCGACGACGACAAGCACGTCGTGGTGGATGTGTTGGTCGGGCCAGACAATCAGACACTGCGTATTGAAAGCCCCTATCAGATGAGCACCAATACCCACGGTACGGGCTGTTCTTTGGCTTGTAAGTGAAAGACCGAGAAATGAGAGAAAGAGGACTGGTTTGTGCTGAATTGGCTCGTTTCGGTTGGCTGATTGAACCAAAAATCGTGATTCGTGGGGAGTCTCACCCCCCTCTTTTTTTTTTTGAAATATTTGTCTGTGGTTTCTCTGTTCTCAGCGGCAATATCTGCCAGGATTGCTCAAGGCGCCGATGTTCCCAGCGCAGTCCGCTCGGCATGTCGATACATTGAAGCTGCCATCAGGACGGCACCAAGACTTGGTCGTGGAAACGGACCACTCAACCATTTCCACTCGACACAAGCTCTGCCTTTCTCACCGTGAGTTGGCATTGCAGGTCGCCAGCAAGTGTTCATGTGGTCTTCTTGGGCTTTTGACGTCCTAACAAATGTGCAAAACGCCAGAGGTTATTTCGTCGAATATCTCCTCGAGCGGCCCGATGTCAAAGATGTGTGGAAGCAATTCGTCCATCATCCCTTTGTCATGGCCATTGGTGACGGAAGTCTGCCACGGGAGTCCTTCAAGGGGTATCTCGTCCAGGATTATCTCTACTTGGTTAGTTTAAAACTAACGGTTATAAAAAGATTCTTCTAAACTATTAGTTGTAAAGAAAGGAAAGAAGAGAGAAAAGAAAGAGAAAAGCTAGCTCCCTTAGAAGAAGTAATGGGCTGTCAGGTACAGAGCATCAGGCTAACCAATTGTTTCATAACATGACAGGTGCATTTTTCTCGCGCCAATGCTCTAGCAGCGTACAAAACAAAAGATGTTGAAGAAATCACGAGAGTAAATGCAATTCCCAACGCAATACCACGAGGGAAAACAAGTGGAAACAACCCCCTTTTGTTCATCTACTGATGATATTCGGCTGGTGGGACAGGCGAATGCAATCGTAAGACACATCATGCGTGAAATGCAACTTCACGTCAACTACTGCAAGTCTTTTGGCATATCCGAAGCCGAGATGCGAGCTACGGAAGAAAAGCAAGGTGTGTTTTAAGCTTTTTTTTTTTAACCCATTTTCCTTGATCTTACTTATTCGTTTTATATTATTTTGTTATCTTCTTTAAGTTTTTTTTTTCTTTAATTATCTTATTTTTATTCGTTTTATATTATTTTGTTATCTTCTTTAAGTTTTTTTTTTCTTTCATTATCTTGTTTTTATTCTCTTTCTATATTTTTCTTCTTCCATTTTCTTTCATTTTTTTTTTTCCTTTTCTCTCCTTCATCTTATACGGACTCCTGACTGATGTCCACCCTTTCACCATACAGCATGCACCGCCTACAGCCGCTACATTCTAGACGTCGGTCAAAGCGAGGACTGGTTGGCACTACAGATGGCCCTCGCGCCATGCCTTCTCGGCTACGGCGCCGTCGCCAAGATGCTCCATGCCCACGAGTCGACTCGTCGCGACGAGCGGAATATGTACTGGCCGTGGATACAAAATTACGTCGCCGACGACTACATCCAAGCCGTCAAGCTAGGCGCAGGTACGTATCGCCTGTTCTACTCGGGGACCTTTAGTATCTCGACATGATGCACGTTCTATGAATATATGTATATATCGAAGGATGTTTTCTTCAAGGAAAGGAAAAAAAAAAAAAAAAAAAAAAAAAAAAAAAAAAAAAAAAAAAAGGTCTACAACTACAGTCAAGTAGAAAACAAAGCTAATCAATTACACCCTCCTATTTTCGGAATCGCTCAAAACATTTCACGCAGAACTCCTCGAAAAGCACATGCAGCTCCAATCACCCCTCCGCATCGAAGAACTAATCAGGATCTTTATACACGCAACCAAAGTTTGTTTTCCGCTCTTGTGGCATCTCGAATCCCCTGTTGTTATTCTTTCGTGGTCCCCCCCCCCCCCCTTCTTTCCTCTTTTCCCTGAAAAACATAAAAAGAAGTCACAATGTTGCTCATATTCCGTCCTGGGTGCAGTCTCGCTAACGCCCCTTCCAAAAAAAAAAAAAAAAAAAAAAAAAAAAAGATGGAGCTTGGGTTCTGGGAAATGTTTCCCTACAGTGAATGATGGAGCAGACAAGCAGGATTGGGGGATATAGAAGCAGAACATGGCAAGTAGGTGAATACATTGACGGCCGAGTCAAGCAGGTATATTGTGCCTGACGTCCAGATTGGATAGAAGCCTTCTTGGCATGGACGATGTATGACTGGCGGTGGCGGGTGTGTTTAACAGCGCGGAAAGTGAAACGGTGGGCTTGTGTACATACATACAGTGGGTGGACAAATCTATCTGACCAAACGAAGCTATCGCAACCGAATTAAGCTAGCTGTCCTGGTGTTCTATATAAAAGAAATAGCTTCTAAGGTAAAGTAAATAAAAAAAGAGGGGGGATTATAAAAAGTTAAAAAGCTAAGGTATAAGGTATATTTTTATTATTTTTTATAGTTATAAAAATGTTTTAAGCATTTTTATGCTCAACTAGTGACACCTTAGTTTGGTCAGAAAGATTTGTCCACCCACTGTATGTAGGTATGAAGGTACGTATGTGCATATGCATGTGTAGGTATATATATTCCAGCACAGCGGGTTTAAAATGTAGACATTGCGAATAATCAACAAACAGTAGGTATCATTGGCGTCCCCTGTGCTATCCATCATCCGCTAAACATGGCGACTTGGCAGGATTAATTCCTCGTAGTCGTCATAATTATTATTCATATATATATATATATGGATATTCATATTAAACTCATGGTGGCACGTCCACTCTGCTCGCTCTATTTTCACCACATCAGATTCTGTCCAACGGGGCTCCTCTCCAGGGGAGCCATCTCCTCGTCAGCCCCAGATCCTTACGCAGGCGGAACCGTGGGCACCCTGGTCGTGATGGCCTCTGAGGCGGACGGAGACTGGACTCGCTGCTTTGCACGCGCGATCCTATTGGACTGCTGTTTGACCCACGAATGTACTGTGCGGAACCGAGGCGGCAGGTCCTCACTTGCCTCGGTGCAGAGTGTATCACGGCGACGACCACGCTCACTCCGGATGCTGGCGCTGTCGCGGTACGCTGCCGTGGGGAATGATGGCGCGTTGATGGTGGTCACCACGGCGGCGGGGTTGTTGGGTTGGTATACGCCATTCAACATGTTGCTGCTGCTGTTGTGGCTGTTGCTGTTTCTGTTGCTGTTGCTGTTGCTGTTGCTGCTGTCGTTTTTGCTATTGTTATTGTTGTTGCTGTTCATCATGAACTGGCCGTCTCCGAAACCAGACGAAAGCGACGAGTTGTCGCTGGGGCACGACTTGCGCGGCTGCTCCCCTGGGTCGAGGGCATTTGTGTGCTGGACGTCGATGGTAGAGACCGATTGTTGCTCGGGTCCTCGGAGCTGGATTTGATTTTGCTCTTGGCCGGCATGAAAGCTTTTTCGGACAATTTCGGTGTGGACTACGATGGCTGGTGCTTGACCTGGTTGTTGTTGAGTGCCACTCAACGAAGACGCTGCAGGGGCCGTCCCCTCACTGGAGGATCCGACGTATGGATGATCCAGGTTGGTCCAGCCGCTGTCGGTGTCGTTGATGTGTCCCTTCAGGATTGGAATGCGAGACAGCGTCTTCGTTATCAAGAGCCTGCGTTTCGCGGACGGCGTGTCCGTCGAGAAAGGGGGAGGGCGGTGGTCTCTAGTGTTGGCAATGCCGCGACGACGCTTGGATGTCCGCCAGACGAGCCAGGCTAGGAACGCCAGAGCAATGACTCCAACTGATATTCCACGCTTGATCAGTTCCAGTTTTAGAGAAATAAAACGGATTTTGCGACAAAACAAACAGACTCTACATGAGAAAAGTGCGCGCAGCAAAAGACTTACCAATCGACCCGACCGCTATCAGGGTAGTTGTCCCATTGGTATGCGGCATATCGTTTTGCTCATTGTTGTCTTTTCCGGGAGAGCCGCTATATCCCGGCGCGGGAGGAACATTGCTTGGGCTTGCTGGCGTGATGGGGAAGCTTGGGTCGTTGGGAGGTGGTGTAGGCTCTGCGCTGAACTCTGCATTGTGCGGAACTTGTACTTCTTGTATGCCATCGGCGGAAACGGCGGGAATTGCCATGATGATAAGGGCTGTGAGTGCAAGTGAAGAGCATTTCGAATTGGTTCTCTGATTCGTAAATGGTATTTGAACGGATTTCGGTCCGGCCATTGCTTTCTCGGTCTCGCCCTGACCATCGTTTTTCTCGCTCTCGTCCTGCCTTCTACTCTCAAACACCCGGATTACAGACGCGCCCACACTGATTTTTCTTTGTCGACATGATCCTGTTCTTTGCTTCCTGCTTCGTCGTTGTATATGTGACGACTTTCTGTTCTGTTCCTTGTCACATTCCTCGATCCGAGTCCAGGTGGGATATTCCATGGCCGGGGTATTGGGAGGTGAGGTACCCGCGGCGGCCATAGTATGCAAATCGGCGACTGAAACCATCATCCGAATGCTCGTGTTCTTTTGCTTCTTTCTTTCTTTTTTTTCCTGTTCCTTTTCTTTTTCTTTTTCTTCTTTTGTTCGGGAAACGAGAGCCAGTTTCTGTCACAGAACTGGCTCCTCAGCAGCTGTATCACGAGAAATTCTCAAGTTCACTCGTTCATAGCTGGTATTGGAAAACAAGAATGAGAGGTCGGGTTGAAAAAAGAAAGAAGAAGAAGAAGAAGAAGAAGAAGAAGAAGAACCGTCAAGCAGAGGTATCAACTCGATCTCAGACTTATTGTGGGGATCTAAAGGTCATAGCAGAAGCCGTCCTTGGAAAAGTATTTTGAAGGTGTCAAAAGGAGAATCTAAAGATGGAGGTGACAAGTTGACAAATTTGTTAAAGAAGAAAAGGTACCAGTATGGAAAAGGCTGCCATGAAACGGTCAGGTTCGGTATGTCACGACTTGGTATGATGGACAGTTTTTTGCGGCATCCGCATAATGCTCCCGGGCTGCGAAACCCAGTAGTAATCATGCTGGCTAAAAACCGTTGGACTAGACGGATCCGTCCATGTCTGGGGTCTATCTAGGTTGCTGGTCAATGTCCGCCTCCCCCTCTGTGTGGTGTTTGGACTTTGACGCGCGGTTGCGAAGAGGTCCGTGGACGCCTTGGAAAGCTCAAAAACCAGCCTCGAGCCCAGCGTCAAGGCCAGCGTCAAGGCCAGCATCGTCGGCAATCTGTGCCGGTGGCGTTCCCCCATTGCGCTGGTGATAGATGGACAATGAATTAGGGGTGGTTTCTGATTTTCATGCTGCTTCGGCTCGAAACCTTGAATTTAGCGCAGACCAGGCCGGGTTTGAAAAGGTGCAGTCAGGGCAGTGCACGGTTTGTGCGAAGAGCATCGCTGCATAATACGTGCTGAAGGATGCCGTGATTGCGATCCACGATTCCATTGATGAGTCAGTGACACGAATCTTCATGAGACGGGGGCGGTTTTTCCATTGCTGTCAATGTCGCAGAGGCCCATCCGGATCAGCCCCTGTTTCAGAGTATCGAGAGCTTAAAAAAAATTTAGTTTTTTTAGTCTTTTTTTTTTTGCCGGCAGGCAGGAACACGAATTGATGAAAGGACAATGGATGGATGCACCAACGGATAGCTCAGCACAAGTCTGCCTCGTCACATACATGCATAAATATCTAGGTCGGTAAGCAGATCCTCCACCTTGAGTCGTGGCTGCATGCGGACTTGGTTGACGAAATGGCCACGTGAGGCAGCTCAGCAATGGGCATAAATGGCCGGCTGTACTAGGCATCTCACAAAGTCATAGGTTTGTCACGGCACAAAATGTCGCGGCTTTATCACTTCGTGAGAACGAGTCAATGTGTTGATTGCACGTTGACGGCGGAATGCGCAGCTCGTCGTCTACCAGGAGCGTTTTGAAGCGCAGTGCCGCGATAACAGCACTCCGTGCAAAACCGGACGACCATTCACCAATCAGAACGAGGAGGATGAGGAGTCAGGGCCAAACTCGTCGAACACGTAAATGAAAGAAGGAAGTTGGTCAAGGCGAGAAGGAGCACTCCAGTTGCTGACATGTGACCGCACGATGACTTGGCCGGCTGATGTCGGAATGGGAAGGGATGGGAAGGCACGCTGGGCATTGGCATTGGGCAGTGGGCAGTGGGCAGTGGACAGTGGGCAGTGGACAGTGGGCAGGCAGCTCCCGCCCGCTTCTGCGGGCACCTGCCCGTGCCTATAAGTTGTATCCAATGACACATTGCGGGATGGACCAGACGGACGCACATGGCAAGGCCATGCATTCCTTTGCCTGGCACATCTGGCACATCTATCTTGACGTCTTTGTTCTGGATGCATCATCTCCATGCATACCTATCTTTCTTGGTCAAGATGAAGCGTCGACTGAAGCTCAGATCGCCCCGGCCTTATCGCTGCTGGTAATCGGACATGGCTGGGCACGACCGGGTCTTTCTGGATAGTAGTCTTACTGCGTGATTTTTCTCCCCCCTTTGCGAGGGACGGTCGGTCAGCCAGTGGGACGCACGTTAGAGTCAGACAGGGAAGGGGCAAAAAAAAAAAAACTTTGAACACCACAAAGGCCGACCCGTAGCAGCTACGCGCTTGTTTGCCAAGTTTGCCAAAAACTTCTTCGTCGCATCGCAGTAGCCTCTGCGAAGCCTGCCTAGTGCAGTCCATCTGCCACAGCATTCTGCTGGGGAGATTACTTTCCACGCATCTTCAAGGCCCGTCCTCGTCTTGCGCGTAACTCAGCTGTCCGCAAATTCCGGCGCCATGGCGTCTTGTCCTCGACCTCTGGCCGCCGTTGGCCTCACGAACCAATGGGCCCATTCGGCTCGTATTGCATCCAGAGCCTACTCTACCGCAGTCCGAAGTCATGCTCTTCGCTCACCACAGCGGCCTGCTATTTCCATGAAGCTTGCCGCGACTGGCAGGATCGCTTTCCGCAGAGCGTACGCTGATGAAGCACCAAAGTCAACCCCCAGCAAGTTGCGCAAGACTTTGAAGTGGACTTGGAGATTGACCTACCTCTCTGCTCTTGGCCTGCTCGGCTACACTTTCTTCATCGTCTACCAAGATCGTCATCCCGAGCCGCAATTCGAACCGGATCCTACCAAAAAGACCCTCGTCATTTTAGGTGAGTAACATCCGACTCTTTTTCTTACCCTTACAAGTTGCTGATGTTTTCTATTTTTTTTTTTTCCTATAAAAAAAGGAACCGGCTGGGGCTCCGTCGCTTTGCTTAAGAAGCTGGATACCGAAAATTACAATGTCGTCGTCGTGTCACCCCGAAACTATTTCTTGTTTACTCCTCTGCTGCCCTCCTGTACCACCGGAACTATCGAACACAGATCCATCATGGAACCTGTCCGAGCCATTCTTCGACACAAAAAGGCGGCTGTCAAATTCTATGAGGCCGAAGCATCTTCCATTGACCCTGAACGAAAGGTCATCAAGGTAGTCGACAACTCGGAAATTAAGGGTGCCATTTCAGAGACGGAAATTCCATACGACATGCTTGTGATCGGTGT
This sequence comes from Claviceps lovelessii, assembly GCA_018360185.1. NCBI lineage: Eukaryota > Fungi > Ascomycota > Sordariomycetes > Hypocreales > Clavicipitaceae > Claviceps > Claviceps lovelessii. Next base: position 54,091 of record SRPU01000004.1, read on the forward strand.
GGGTGCTGAGAATGCGACATTTGGCATTCCCGGCGTGCGCGAAAACAGCTGTTTCCTCAAGGAGATTGGCGATGCGCAGCGAATTCGCAAGAAGATCATGGACTGTGTAGAGACTGCCGCCTTCAAGGACCAAACTCCTGAGGAGGTTGACAGGCTGATGCACATGGTCGTGGTTGGTGGTGGTCCTACAGGTGTCGAGTTCGCTGGCGAGTTACAGGATTTCTTCGAAGAGGACATCAAGAAACTTGTGCCCGAGATCAGCCCCCGTTTCAAGGTCACGCTAATCGAAGCTTTGCCCAACGTGTTGCCGTCATTCTCCAAGCAGCTCATTGACTACACCGAAAATACACTTCGAGAGGAAAAAATCGACATTAAGACCAAGACCATGGTGAAAAGGGTGACTGACACGACGGTTGAGGCGGAGATCTCGCGTCCAGATGGCAGTAAAGAGCGAGTTGAAATTCCCTATGGTCTCTTGGTCTGGGCCACGGGTAATGCTGTCCGACCCATTGTCAAGGATTTGATGTCGCGCATTCCGGCCCAGAAGGATTCACGCCGAGGTCTCGCGGTAAATGAATATCTCGTCGTTCAAGGTGCCCGCGACATCTGGGCCATTGGTGATTGTGCTGTAGCCGGATACGCACCTACTGCTCAGGTGGCTTCTCAGGAGGGCAACTTCCTCGGGCGCCTCTTCAATAACATGGCCAAGACTGAGAATCACGAGGCCCGTATCCAGGAGCTGAGCAGTAAGATGAACCTCGAGGGTGGCAATTCGGCCGAGGCAGCCCACGAGATCGAACGCCTAGAGAAAAAGTTGCGGAAAATCAAGGACATCAAACCTTTCAGATACAGTCACCAGGGTAGCTTGGCCTATATTGGTAGCGAGAAGGCCGTCGCCGATGTCAGCTGGTGGAACGGCAACCTTGCTACGGGAGGCAGTCTGACATATCTCTTCTGGCGCAGTGCCTACTTGTCCATGTGCTTCAGCAGTGAGTTTCCATGGTCCAGCGTCCTTGCTTCGGTGCCCTATGTTCTGTTCCGCTCAACTAACACGTTTCTCGCCAGCACGAAACCGAGTTCTGGTCCTTCTGGATTGGCTCAAGTCAAAGGCCTTTGGTCGCGACGTCTCACGAGAGTAGGAAGTACCATGGACGATTTCATACGTTCTGGATCGAGTATATATAATACACACACATAGAAAGTACCGTAATTTCCTTTGTAGATTAAAAAAAAAATATCGCTTTGTTTTTGTATCGAATGTTTTGTTGTTTCGGAGGGACCCATGCTTGGATCCAGGATTGATTGTGCGTTGTTTCTCTTTCATATCCATTGTGTTAGAAATAATTTAGCGTGTAATGAGCCGCAATGAGATAATATTCAATGTATACATGTATGTACAAATGTTTAGCATCTTTCAGGCGAATCAAGTAGAGCCGGCGTGGCTATGTAGATGCACGTATAGATATACATAAATTATACAAACCCACAGTCGAGTATCCTCTACGTTGCTAAACTTGTGTGACCTGTCACATGGCGGTATGGTGGTCGTATACATATGCGTGGCGGAGGCTTTGTCTATCGACAATCCACAAAGAGCTCACCCTGCACATCGATAACACCTTATTAACGTGATGGATGCACACAAATTGATGTCCTCAGGGGAACTCAGCAACGGCAACGCGTCTCGACAATGAAGGCGGAATCCCCGAGACAATGTAGGGTAGGCAGTCTTTTGCTTAAGTCAGCCAGCCAGACTGGCCAATCATAGACCAGGCCCCACATGCCCCACCACCCTTGACGAAGGATTTTTATCATGTGGGAAAAAAAATAAGGGAAGGGGCCAGCCTGCCCAACGGGGCGGCGAAATTCGAAGGGTCAAAAAAAAAAAAGTTGACGCGCCAGCCCGTGCTGACTTGCTCTCTTGCAAACCTTGCACAACGCAACACCACCCAACGTTTTTTTCCCTTTCGCTTGCATACCCTTTTTTTCCCCCTTCATCACGCCAAATCAGACTCCTGTCAGATCTGAGAGCTGCTTTCCCCTTCACAATCTCGTCTCGCGTCTTCTTGTCATTTGCTCACGCGAAACAAGCAGCGGGAAGTCGATTTCTCAAAGCACAAAACATTGAACATGTCCAACTACGGAGGTGGTCGCGGCGGCGGCGGTAGCTACGGAGGAGGAGGCTACAGCCGTGACAGAAGCGACAGAGGTGACCGAAGTGGCTATGGTGGTGGTGGCGGCGGCTACGGCGGAGGGTAAGTTTGCCATATTTTCAAATTTCAACCGAGTCTCACTTTCATCATTCATAATTTTTTCTTTCTTTCTTTCTTTCTTCCTTCATTGTTTTTTTTTATTCTTGTAAGCATGTGGAGGAACTGCACCAAATTTCCACATGTACGACCGAATTCTGGCGGTGCCAGCCTCGGCAACTGAACTACATTCCGCGCAAAACTGAATATCAGAATCACTGACGCAGACGTAAAGTCGATCTAATGGTTACAGCAATGGATACAGCAACGGCAACAGCAGCGGCTATAGCGGCGGCGGCGGCGGCGGCTATGGCGGCGGCTATGGCGGCGGCTTTGGTGGTGGTCAAGGAGGCGGATTCGGTGGTGGTGATCGAATGAACAACCTGGGCTCTGGCTTGCAAAGGCAAGAATGGGGTATGATGAGAGTTCACTGGGATGATTTTATTCCGCCCGTCCATGAAAGGCTCTCGATACTAATATGTTTTCACCAGATCTATCTGCACTCCCCAAATTCGAAAAATCATTTTACAAGGAAAGTCCCGATGTCGCCAACCGATCCCAGGCTGAAGTCGACGAGTTCCGTCGCAAGCATCAAATGACAATCGCTGGCAGCAACGTTCCCAAGCCTGTAGAGACCTTCGACGAGGCTGGGTTTCCCCGGTACGTGATGGACGAAGTGAAGGCCCAAGGATTCCCTGCACCCACCGCCATTCAGTCTCAGGGCTGGCCCATGGCTCTCTCTGGTCGTGATGTGGTTGGTATTGCCGAGACGGGTTCTGGAAAGACACTCACGTATTGTCTGCCGTCCATCGTCCACATCAATGCTCAACCCCTTCTGGCACCTGGAGACGGTCCCATCGTCCTAGTTCTTGCTCCTACCCGTGAGCTTGCTGTCCAGATTCAGCAGGAGATTACCAAATTTGGCCGATCTTCACGCATTCGAAACACATGTGTATATGGTGGTGTTCCCAAAGGACCTCAGATCCGAGACCTGTCCCGAGGTGTCGAAGTCTGTATCGCCACCCCTGGTCGTCTGATCGATATGCTCGAGGCTGGCAAGACGAACTTGCGTCGTGTCACCTATCTCGTGCTCGACGAGGCCGACCGTATGCTTGATATGGGTTTCGAACCCCAGATCCGCAAGATCATTGAGCAAATCAGACCTGACAGACAGACACTCATGTGGTCTGCCACATGGCCCAAGGAGGTCCGAGCAATGGCCTCGGACTTTTTGACCGACTTTATCCAAGTCAACATTGGTTCCATGGATTTATCTGCCAATCACAGAATTACACAGATTGTCGAGGTTGTCAGCGAAAATGAGAAGCGTGACAAGATGATCAAGCACCTTGAGAAAACCATGGAGAACAAAGAAAACAAGATTCTTATCTTCGTCGGAACGAAGCGTGTAGCAGATGAGATTACTCGGTTCCTTCGCCAGGATGGCTGGCCAGCGCTCTGTCAGTATTTCTGTGCTTATGACCTTTGGTTTCCAGTTTCAACTAACCCGTTCAACCACTTTATAGCCATTCATGGAGACAAGCAACAGAACGAACGTGACTGGGTTCTTGACCAATTCAAGACTGGAAAGAGCCCCATCATGGTAGCCACTGATGTGGCATCCCGTGGTATTGGTTAGTATCATCACCGTCCTCGACTCCCCCTCCCCTCCCCCCCCCCTCCCTCCCTCCCTTACTTCCCCTTTTCTGCAACCTCCGGCAACGTATTTGCTGTACTTTACTCTTCATGTCTAGGGGCCATATCTTAATTGCGCGAACGTGCTTGATGTAAATCGTGTCCACTTGGTTCTCCAAAGCGTGGAGTCTTGATTCTTTGTGTGTAGCTCTTCCGTTGCTATGCCGGCATTTCTGTTCCTGTACCGTATCTTCTCTCGTGGTACTGGTCCGGAAGTTGGCATCTCATGATTAGCTCAAGCTGTCTCCCAAGGCTCCCTAACCCGAGAATCTGGTGAACGAATCCACAAATCCCCCCCGGAAAGGATGGATGACATTATATCGCACCCCCAATTGGATTGCCCTGTTTTGCCAGAGAGTAAAAACAAACAAAAAAATGTGTGCAGATGGCATATATATTTTGGAATCATCTCTAACGCATCACTGCGCTGGAACGTTGCTTTGAACGAAAATCGTTTTCGTCTTACTAACCTGTCCCGAAAAAGACGTTCGCAACATTACTCATGTGTTGAATTACGACTATCCCAACAATTCGGAGGATTACATCCATCGAATTGGTCGTACCGGCCGAGCCGGTGCAAAGGGAACTGCTATCACGTTCTTCACCACTGACAGTAAGTCATTCACTTTATTTTGATCCTTCTCTCTCGAGAGACGAAGTAAAAAGACCTGGGATATTATTTGATGTCATGGCTAGGAATTTCGCTAACTCGTTGTTTCTGCACCAGACCAAAAGCAGGCTCGTGAGTTGGTCAATGTTCTGCAGGAAGCCAAGCAGCAGATTGATCCTCGCCTCGCTGAAATGGCACGCTTTGGTGGAGGAGGTGGTAACCGATACGGAGGCTGGGGACGTGGACGTGGCGGCGGTGGTGGTGGCAGAGGTGGGTTTCGACGTCGTTAAAGTAGAAACAACTTTTGGCAGCTTCACCACGAGCTGACCTTGTCGTCTCAGCCAACGCCAACAATCAGCCAATCGGTAATCGACGCTGGTAAGATGACTGAACCCACTGCAAGAAAGAGTTGGTCTAGGGGCGTCTCCTCTCCTTCCTGGCTCAGTCAAGAAGTTTTTTCCTGTTACACAGCGTCGCCTCGAAGCTGGAAGCCAAGAGAAAGATTCGTAAGAGAAGAAAGACAAAGCAAATAACGGCGTTTGATAGAGAGGCACAGGGTATTGTCGATTTTCTGCATTTCATATTTTAGACACGAGGGACGCAGACTTTGCGGACTCACGGTATCATGCTTCTTTTTTGTCACATGTTAGTCATGGGATTTTTATACCCATGGAATCTCTTGTGCTACTTACTGGGATTTTTTCTGCAGTCTTCAGAGCTATATTCGTTGCCTGTCACTCGTGGCCGAATGTTGTCAATGTCACGGCTTGGCCGCGGACAAGAGGGGCAAAGAATGCAGTAAAGAATAAGTAGCGCTCAGATGAGCACATGGCGTATTGCTCGGTTGTTCATGACTGAAACCGGGGCTTTTATTTATAGAGTTTTGTAGTTATATAAAAGTAATGGGCCTTTTGCTATACTTGCAGCTGCACCGTCCGAGACGGTGTACCGTGACTGGCCGAGAGTTTTTAGCCATTCCAAAGTGCTGTGACCGTAAGAGCCCCTATAAATATGGTAAATATATTCGTAGTATAATAATAAAAAATGAATCATTCTGTTTCCTTTTATTTCAATAGCTAGGTTAGTAGGTTTATACAAGAAAGGTTATTTGCCATACTTTTAGATAGCGCGACACTTTCGTCCAGTCACTTTATGTGCTCCCGAAATCCTGCTCTGGTGAAACTGGTGATGTGTAAAGTATTGTGCCTGAATCTGCGAGTGCGGCTAGTGCAGTCTACTTGAACGAGGGGCTGAAGAAGGTAAACTTATTTGCTCTATAATTACAACTGTGGTATTTAATCAAGGTGAATTCTAGGTTTGCTGTTTTTTTTTTTTTTTTTTTTTTTTTTTTACACGGTAAACCGGCTAGAGGTGTTTCTCTTTGTTGGATAGATAGAGACAAGATAGATATATAGTCATCCGTCTTGGAACAAGGAAGTATGCCTAGTCTGTCTAGGACGAGCCACTCTGGAGATTCAAGACCAAGGTGTGCATTCAGTGTACATACAGTCTTGTTTGACACAAGTGTGAGTCATCGTGGATATCTAATACATGCGGCTAGAATCATAGGGACATTTGAATAAATGTCATACATTCCTAGGAGAGATATTCTAGCTCTGAAACGGTGGTACATATGCTTCATATTCACATCTGTTCTGCCCTCGGTCTACGAGCTCAGTTGGCGGGTTAGCTGGAACAGTTCAATGGGGATACCGTTCGGCGGTTAGGAAGAACTGTCAGCCAGTTGTGTAAGAAAATGCGCTGCGATGAATGCGTCTACCGTGCTGGATTCTGATAGTCTAGCGGAGGGGGCAGGGGGGGTTTTCTTCGCTCTTGGGGTAGGGTAGGGCAGGATAAGGTAGGGGTGGTTTGTTGGTTATTCGTCCGTTCGTCCGTTTAGTTGTTCGATGTCTACTCTTTTGTTTGCCGTTTAAACGTCCGTTTCTTCGTTTGTCTAGTCGTTTATTCGTTCACTCGTTTTGTTTATCATTTTTCTAATGGTTTCTTTATCCAATCATTTAGTCGTCAATCGTTTCCTGGTTTGTTTCCTCATTTATTCGTTCACAGTACAACACTCTCAGAACACAACAAATCCAACGACCTCACAGGTCCCGTGACCACGACAACCCTTCATCACACAAAACAGCTAGTAAGAAGCTGCCAAAAGGCTCAAATACAGAAAGACAGAAAGACAGAGAGACAGAGAGACAGAGAGACAGAGAGACAGAGAGACAGAGAGACAGAGAGACAGAGAGACAGAGAGACAGAGAGACAGAGAGACAGAGAGAGAGAGGGAGGGAGCGAGGGAGAGAACCCTCATTATTTCATCATTATTCTGATGTAAAATTCATGGATTGCCAAAAGCTCAGACACACATACACACACACAGAGAGAGAGGGAGAAAAGCTCATTCTTTCCCGTTGATCCTCTGTAAATCCACGTCATGTAAACTCATGTATCGTGTCTAGTTCATGGAGTCATTGCGGTCACGATCCCTCAAACGGTGTAAACCCGTTTCGGCCCCTTCCCTATCCACGCGCATATTCCACGGAGCCATGACGCAAACAAGCATGTCCATGATACCATCTTCATGCGGCATGGTTTACCCTCTCGCCTGAAGGATGACGTCTGTGATTTCATTTAATTACATCTCTGGCCGTGGACTTGGGAGCATGAAAAGAAAAAAAAAAGGGCAAGAAGAGGGGAGAAGTCGAGTATGATATGAATTCGAACAAGGGTTGATGAGAAAAGGAAGCAAGGAGTTCCACGATAATGATGAAGAAAAGTGAAATCAAGGACTTTTGTTCCTGGATGCCCTGTTTAATGTGGATGGATGGATGGATGGAGGGGATGTGGGAATGAAATCGAACCATGGAGGCAAAAGAAAAGGATAAAATCAATGTCGAAATGTCCCTGGGATATTCCCCTCTGCCAAGGCCGAGGTCCGGTTTCTAGGTAGGGTATACCCATACCGCCCATTTGTTTGTGGGGAACAATTTCCATCTTTCCTTTTTGGAAGAGAGGATTGATGGTGGTCGTAGTTGTGATTTTTTTTTCGATTTTTTTTTTCGATTGCCCCCCCCCCCCAAAAAAAAGGAAATTATTTTTAGTATTGCCAGCCCTTTTCGTTGTGAGAAACCTTTTTGGTTGTTTCAGGAATAGGAGTTACAGTTACAGTTTGCCGTATGCTTATAGAGCAGGGACCAGGAGATGAAATTGCCGAGGATCGTCGTTAATCTCATTTGACTGGGAGTATTTACGTGGAAAAAAAGAGCATGGGTTATCCTCTCAAAAGAAAAAATAAAAAATAAAAATAAAAAAAAAGACGAAGAAAAGAAAGACATGTCGTGATTGAGCCTGTAGCCACCTGATCTTGATTTTTACCTAGCCAAGAGGAAGGAAGGAGAATGAGAATGAGGGAGGGGCGATTTTCATGTCCTGGAGCAGCAAATTTGTCTGAGGAATGGTGGTGGGCTAAGGAGGGGGGGGGGGTGTTTTGGGGGTTTGGTTTCACGATAAAAACAGCTGGGTGCTGCCTTCAGTGACAACGAGGGCTGACGGGGGTTGTCATCCACGTCGCTTGACTGTCGGTACCTTTCTTCTTTTCCTTCCTCCTTCTTTTCCCTTTCATTGTTGGGATGTCTGTCGGGACAGCGGGCATGTTCCAGACCCCCCGATAGCCACGATCACTAATAAACATAGCGAAGCACATGCATATCCCTTGACGCCCTGACCGTTGGCGCTGTCTCTGGGAATGCACGTGCCTGGATATGTACGTCATGCATGTTTGCAGATTTTGAAGCCTACTAGAGACGAGGTCGATGGAGAAGAAAAAAAAACCCATTCTCCTTTCCATGGATTTGGTTCGAGATGGCTAGTTTGTTGGATTACTTTGATTTTAATCACACCCCTTTGGTATGCTATATTTGCTCTTTTGAACATATCATGGTCTCGGTACTGAATAGCAAGAGCAAGACATTTGCACATTTTATGGTGATTCAAACGCCTTGATGGTGTGCCTGTGATATGGCCTTTTGTCTCGACATCATACGAAGTATTCCGCAGAGATCGTCAGGTCTCCAACATGTTTTGTTGTTGTTGTTGTTGTTGTCGTTGTCGGAGGCATGTTGACCGGACGGGTAAAAACGACCGAGGCAGACATCATACTAGATGGCCAGATGCGATGCTACGAGGCCTTGTCAGACATCGAGGCCCACGGAAGGTTGTGTCTGTCCCTTGCCAGTCTCAGTCTGGTGCCCAATGCCCAATGGTCCGTTTTTCTTTTGCTGCTTGCCAGCTCGTTTCATGGGTCCATGAAGACCAACAACCTGGGAATGAGGAGCAGAGCCCCCAGTATATCCCGATGCATGTGTACACACATCCATGTTCAACGTGGGTAGCCCCGAAAGTCTGGGTCACTTCGCAAAGGCTGCCGAAAGCTGCCACAACACAGAAACGCCACCTAACAATAGACATCTTGGTCTCACTCGCATGAGTGTAGGCAGCCAGAGCCCGCGGTTAACTCGCGATGGAAACCAGTCCCCGCCCCGAGGAGGAAGGGGACGGAGGGGCTTCTTCTCAAGCACAGCCGTAACTCTTGGACGGATTATTGGTCATCTTTGCCTCCGTCGTTGGCTTCTTCTTCTGCGTGAATCCTCTTGGATGTTCTCGCAGGCGTAGGGTGCTTCCGAACCGTAGACCTACAAAGAGTTCCACTCCTAAGCAAGTGTACGATGTCTTCGTGTCGAAGCAAATACTAGCCAAACTCTACAGATAAGAGCAATCAAAGGAGTGTCAAAGGTTAAATTCCCGGTCTTTGATGAACTTACCTCTGAAGTCTCGAGGCTCGCGAAGAACCATCTTTTATCAAACTCTGCGTACCACCCTCTCCGCTCTGGGCCTCGTAGGGTCATGACGACAAGGGCGAGCCGTGCAGCTGGAAGACGCAAAAAAAATAATAAGAAAAAATCCTTGGCTCTGCTCACAATGCAGCGAGATCTCCTGATGGACAAACCCCGGAACCCTGTTGAGAGGCAAGTGGGGTCTGGCCTGGGTAAGTTGCTGCCACGCTGGGAACGTCCTGAGGGCCCTGATGGGACCGAATGGATCCAGCTTGGGTTGACGCGAGATTGCTGGCAAAATAAACAATTGGCCGATGGGCGCCGGGGCCAGGAGGAGACAACTCTCAGGACAAGGGCCAAGCCCGAAATTCATCGGATGGGTGAACGGCAAAGTGTACCGAGTACCAGGCGATTCGCCAATGCTTGTCCCGAATCCCGCGTCCGCAGTACATACCCCATGCGGCCCAATGATGACATAAGAGAACGGTGAAGACGGGGGGTGAGTCGCATTGATTGCACATTCCCAAGTCCCAAGTGCCCGCCAGCCAGCCCACACCAGTTCGAAAGGTTCAGCAAGTCCAGCTCGTCCAGCTCGTCCAGCTCGTCCAGCAGTCAGTCACCCGGCTTCTGCACGCCCGTCTGCTCCGCGGTTGTGGGCGAGAAGGGGCCGGACACACTAGATCCGTGGCATTGCAACGCCTCGAGCCCGTGCAGTCTTCCGTGGCGCATGCAAGACCGCGGCATAGGCATAATTCCTTCTGGTTGGATTCAAAGCATCTATCCCAGACCAGCGGCGCCGCCGCTGCATTCTCTCAATCATTTGATATCACGGGGTGCGATCATCAGCACCAAAGAAGCAGGGCAGGGAACCGGGCCACTCACGATGGTTCTCGTGATGATGATCGCAAGGGAGCAGGGGAGAAGGGCGTCTTCTCGTGCCCCCAAAAACGAAGGGCGTGTTCCAAGTAATTGGCCCTGTGGGGGTGTTCCATTTCTCTCTCATCCCCTCCCGCCGCTTTTCTCAGTAATCCTGTCCCATCTTTCCTGGTGTCAAACGTGTTGCCGGATGCGTTGCGACGCTTGGAGCAGCGACGGCCCGAAAGAGGCATGGCAAAAATGGGAATTGGGAAAAAGTTCGGTTTCTCTTCTCTGCTCGGCAGCCTTCAAGCCCCAACGTCGAAAGCTTTGCGCTCGTTGCTGAAGACACCTAGTCGTGGTACACATCGTCATGTACAGCGGCTCAAGGAGCGGATCATCTACTAGTGGACGCATATCTTTGAGTCACAGAACTAAATAAAGACTTGTCGGAGTGCTCGAGGTACATATGGACCGTTATTAGCTGCACCACAGATCAGCCACTGATAGCAACAAAGAACAACAACAAACGACTTGAGCCAGATTGTGACAGGGGCCTGGGATAGGGGCATGGGGCTTGGAGTCTGGATGTTACCTACACTTGTGACACATACAGACATACATATGTACATCGTTTGCCGAGCCTAGCACCCACCTACCCAAAGTAGGCAGCTAGATATTGCGTGTGCAGATGCGCATAGCACTCCCGTGCCTGGCTCAGCACGGCTCAAGAACTGAGCTAGACCGCGGGAATCACCCACGCTTTGCCTGAGATTAGTCAAGCTGCCTGCGACTAGGACAGGTATTTCTGTGAGTACCGCATCGCATCTCTATCACGGACACGACTTGAAAACGGAACAGCGTATAGTTCAACCGCCACCATATCACGCCCTTGGCGTATGTACATATGTAGCATCAAGAATTCTCTTCTGACAACAAACGGCTAGTATTAGTGTTGATGAAGCCAGGAAGGATTGACTGTCCCGTTACTGAAAGTACAGTCTTGTGTGCCGAGAGGCTCAGTTGTGCGTGCTCGGCCTCACATCCGAGTATACGATGTCTATGTTGGAAAGTGCTGGCTGGGTTACATTCATGGTGGCCATCTCAGATGATCGTGGCTTATCACAACCACTCTCCTCTCCAGTCAAGTCGTCACCTTAGGATCTAGGCATAACCTGTCAGCCTATGAAAGTAATATTAAGTACTGGTAAGCTATTGTGAGGGTCACCTCGTTCCAATCATCTTATGCACGTGCTATCGAGAGTATTCTGTTCTGTTTCCTTGTGCAACGACGAGTATGCAGCCCGCTTTACAAATGCGCATGGCAGGACGAGCAACTGGCCATCGGCGAGAGTACAGCCCTGAAAGAAAGGTACTTTAGCCTATTCACTGTGTGGTCAGACCGCTCACCTTCCGTTGAACGCTCCAATGAAAAGAGTGAAGACTTTTTCCCTATCGAGCAGGGGCAGTCATAGGAACAGCATCCACGTGAAAGACTCTTACATCCCATTCCAGACCATATGTACGTGTATACTACCTCTCGAATGATTCGCGTTCTATCACTTGCTAGATCTTTCTTTTCCTTTTTGTTTGTGTTCAAACGCTTGGCCCTGACTAAAATGGCAAGGTTTGCCTCTACCTGCAGGAAGCTAAATATGACACAAAACGACTGGCTGGAGACCAAAACCACAACTTGAAATCTAGAGAACTCACAGCTTTGAGGCACCGGCACACAGTTCCAGCCATGTGGCACAAGTCAGAGTTTAGAGCGCGAATGTGGAGATTTCTCATGCCAGGAGAAGTAAAAGAATAATCCACAACCCATAGCTTGGCGGTCACGAACCACAGTAGTCCATGAAATAGCCGAAATCAGCCAATGCACGACACGAATGCGGGTGATCTAGCAAAGTCTAGTCGAGGCACTAACTCTCGTTAGATTCTAGTGGTTGAAGCTATGGCGGAAGGACTAACTTGATTTTCCAAGGCTCTCCTGCAAGCAAAGCCTCGACGTGACATCGTCAGCAAGCAGATGCCATAAACAGGACTTCTCGCACGGCCAAGAGAGGAAGAGGGAGGGGAAGCAAAAGGCAGCTATTCATATAACTCTCATCGTTATAGTTTTGTCAAAGGACAAGGCTGTTTCTGTGGCGTTGCCACCGGCATCTTCTTCTCGTCCGATCGAGGTGCTTATAGGCGTCTCAGGCAAGACGCAGCGGCTGGTCTCAGAAACTCAATTGGCTATAAACATTAGCGACTACAAACAGGCATCGCAAATGTATTATTGGAAAAGCGCAAAACACGTAATGGCTTGCATTAAATTCAAAGACGTACAAGTCATGTGTCGTCGTGCATCATGTGCGGGAACGATGTCCACATTTCGACCATATGAGCGTGATAAAAAGCACAGCTGTGCGTCCGCTTTTCACAATATTGTAGTTGAAATCGAACAATGGACATTTCTCAATTATTGCTCCTAGGGAAGAGTAGAAAGAAGGAAGGGGGGGGGGGGAAGAGGAAGGCGCTTAGAGATGGGATGGTACGTGAAGAGCCTGGCGGTTGAAGGTGGCGCGACAGGGGGAAAGTAATCGAGTGCCGCTCCTTCCTTGAAGTTGGCCGTCATCGAAGTCGGCCGGACATACTCGTGGTTACTGGTTCCCTAGTAGTAGGCCCATCCTTGTAGGGACGCCCAAACATTAATATCAATGATGAGACGGCCGCAGAAGAAAAAATCACGCACATTCCCGTAAAATAACCAGATTCCTTCTGAGGATTTGTAAGCTGATGCAGTGTTGAGGACATCCAGACTGGGTCATCACCTGTGCTATCTCGGCATTGCGTGGAAATTGGAAATACGCGCACGGAGGAGAAAGTTACAACCCCACGTCTAAGCCCTTACCATCGGATGAGAATCGAGTCTTGATGGTCTGAACTTTCCGGATAAGAATTACCAAAACGGACCCAACGCCGCCCAGCAGGTCTTCGGAGCTATTCCAATCCCACTGCAACCGGCATCTTTGCCCATATGTGGAGGGCTAACCGCTCGCAAAACGTGGTTTCACGTGGTTTCAGGCACTCATTGTACTGCAGCGACTGCAATAATGAGAAAAAGGCATGACGATCGTCGCATCTGGCTGGCCAAGCAGTAAGATTAAACAAAAACTGCATGCCATTCCACAACCCGACGTGGCTCATTTGTCGCCTGCTATCCAGCCATCCTAACAGAAGGATTGCGACACTTTCATGATATCGGCTGCTGCAAGAACAGCGTTCTTGGAAGTCGACTGGCCCAGGACGTGGGTGGAATTACCTCGATTGCTGGGCTGGCCAAGGTGGAGTCGAGCGCCGCGACGTCTCGTCCATCCATTGCTCACTGGATGCAAACGGGGCCCAGGTCAATACGAAAAGGAAAAAAAAAAAAACACAGCAGGGGTTCCATCTCGAGAGCACGAAATCGAAGTTGCTGTTCGCCTCGACAGCTGCTGTGCGTTCGCCCTCATCTCTCTCTTCCCGTGACCTTCTTGCTGAACAGTGACAACTGGGCATCGCCAGATGTGGGGTCGTGGGATGGGTTCCATATTCTCTGTGCCTTCGACATTCTATCAGAGGAGAACAAAGCAAATAAAAGCACTCTGGCCATGTGCTCGTAGAGACGATGAACAAGTCATTAGACGTTGTGATGATCGCAAGTCGATGTCCTTTGATGCCCTCTGCTTTGGTTGGTAGACTGACGTGTCGGAATGTGTGTGGCGCGGTCAGTCCTCCAGTCGGTCCTCCAGTCGGTCCAGTCGGTCGTACAGAGAGAGGTCCAAAAGGTCAATCGTCGCCCACCTGCTGGCACATGGAACGAAGAGTCGTTTCTTATGTATGTACTTACATGGGTTCATCCATGGATCCACTGTACGAGGTGAGATCTGGGCAGTAATGCAGCCAGATGGACGCCGTGGCCATTTGGCCGAATTGTGCTGCAGACCTGCGCAGCGCGGCTGCAGCACGTGGACCCTTTTCAGACGAGACGTGGACCTTTTGTTGTGCAGTAACTTGCAGAAACGATCATCAAACCCTCCGCAGCCTGCATCTGCGGCATGCAGCCCAGCTTTGGGGCGTTCTAAAGCTGCAGTTGTTGGCTCCAGTCTCCAGTCGGGATAATATTGCGGTGAAGAAGGCAGACCAGACTCTGTTCGCAGGGAATTAGATACCACAGACACCAGAGACGAATCAACACGAGTTGACACGAAGCGACGACGACCAGCGCTAAACTCGGCTGCGCTGCACTGCACCGACTGCAGCGTCCATGTGTCCTTGTGTCCTGTGTTCTTGTGTCCATGTGTCCCTTGTGTCCATGCATTCATGCATTTCATGTTGCCGTTACCCCGGAGTCTCGATGTGCATTTGGCACAGATATTGACCAGACGCGACGCCGCTTATCAGCAAGACGTCACTGGTTGGCAGAAGTCGTCCATCTGCACATGCCATGGGGGTTGTCTGAGCGCCAGAGCGACCTTTTTTTTTCCCCCCTTCCCGTCCTTTGCTGCCGGTCGGGTTTTCTGCACATAAACTACCCCCCTACCTGCTAGGTAGCTGGAATGACCCCACTCCAGGGCAGCGTCGCAGTTGTGTGCTGCTCTGTGTATCGGGTGTGCTCAACGGTGAACCGCCTTTGTTCTGTCTGCAGTTTTGGGTTTTGTTTCCCCACAGTTGCGCCTCGCTCAGGTATCCGGCCTGGCTGGAGATCTCCATGTTTTTAAGCGTAGTTCTTCTTCTCATCAATTCGCGTCGGCAAAGAAAGGCACTAATAGTGAAGCATGGACCAGCAGTCGGGGAGGGAACGAAACCGGGATTGAACGGGTTGCAACGAACAGATGGGCTACCCAGCAGTAGGTCGACAAGACGCCTCGCTTAATTAGCTTCGCGTCCGCGTGGGATATCCGGTCGAGTATGTAGTGCTGTAGTACACTGCCATCCGATCCTAGCAGATTATTCCAAAGATAGACGTTGCACTATGATGAATCTGCACTTGCCGCTAGAACCCCCCTGGCTCAATTCGTTTGACCACCTCTGTGTCCATTGTACACACTATGTATATACATACATATGTATGTACAGTATGTACAAGGTGGAGGGATCTCTGCAACGAGCTGCAACCGCCCCTATTCCAAAAGGCGGATGCCGACCCCGTGAGGCCTGTCCTGTGAGATCTGCCCCTGGCTTGACTGAGCCCAGCAACGAGGATTGTCACAAGCTGTCGAGTATATCGAGTATATGTACACAGCACGCTGTACACTAGCTTTGACGCTGGACAGACGCCAATTTGATGCCGATGCTAACAAGGCTTCGCATCTCGATATACTATCGCGGGCCGCTAGACTTGTTAGCAACGCGGACACTAATATCAGTCTTCCATCTCGCGGGAGCCAAACCATAGCGGCAGCAGTAGCAGCAAGTAGCAGCAAGTAGTCGCAGTAGCAGCCGGCCTTGTTCGGCCACGTCAAATTCCCGCGTCGATTTCCCACGCGTTCCCTTGTCGATTCCCATGTCCATGGCATTGACCAACCCGAACTTGACTTTTTGTGCGGAGCCTAGGGCCACGCGACGTGGCACGTTGACGCCGTGGCGGTGCAAAGGATGGGTGGCAGGGTCCTAGGACCCCCAGCCATCACATCGTTCATGGTAGCCGCAGCTTTTAGGACGGGGTTGGGGGGGGGGGGGGGTGATTTGGTTTCCGCGATGCCGCTCAAGGTTCCGCCTGGTCTAGTACAAGGTTGTTCTCTCTCGGTCGGCACCATGAAAGCCATCCCTCTACTTGTTGATGCACCGAGATGTTCACGATACTCCTTCACGCTGTGCCCTTGGAGCAGCATGAGCTCAAGGGTCGAGCGAGGTTGGTGAGGTTGGCAAACCAGCGGGAAAACCCTGGTGCAGCCACAACACATCTGTGGCTCAAGCCTATCAACGGCCGTCCATTTACCATTCGTCATCTGCTCCCCACCTCCACTGCTCACGCGGCACTCCTTCAGAACTCATCATTGCAACTCCACAAATCCACAAACCCACACATCCAGACACTTGGGCCAGGAACGGTCCTGGCATAAGGACACTAGGACTACATACCAGGTATGTATCATGCTCATTTTCGATTGACCCAGACTAGCGCATCCGCCTGAACCAACGTGCTGGGCCCTAACATCGGACAAAAAACATGCCGACACTGACAGTAGGAGGAGAACATGTCCAAAGCGATAAGGTGCTAACGTCGACGATATTGACTAAGGACAATCGTGAAGCAGGTACACGCCACAGTGCGTTGAAACATCTAGATCACTCGCGGCCGAAACCAAATGCTCTCTGTTCTCTCGAACATTTGGTTCTACTACTATTTGAGATGTTTTGTATAGACCTTCTGCTTCCAACATCAATAACAACCACAACAACAACACCCCTGTCACAAAATACGCCGTGGTAGGATCAGCTTGCAATGTTGGAAGGCTCACATGCCCACTTCTTCAGACAGAATATCATGTCATCTTATTCAAGGGAACAAAATAACCAATCAATTGACCAAACCGAAGCAATTCCACAAATTCGAAATGACCGCGAAAACGATTTTGTTGTCCACCATACTTCCGTCATTGCACCAGAAAAAAATTCCTTCAACTCTGATTATCATCTCCCTTCTCATTTGATTTGGACGAAGGGAAGTGCCAATGGAGTTCAACCTTGATGTCGCATTGACATTCAATTCCCAGATACCCCACTGCGCGGACCAGGATGCCCAACGCCCGTGGGCATCAGCGTGTCATTCTCTTGTCTTGTGAGTGCTCATGGCTCCGTATCATGATTTCTTCAAGGGAAGGGTTCTCTTTCCCCAGCTCCACAGGAACCTGGCACGAAAAGGCTGATTGGAGCAAGCCCGACCTGCTGAGGATTTCTCTGCTTCTTCTTTTTCATTATTTCAGTCGCATTTTTGAGTATCTCTTGATATCCTCTGCGATGAAGAACTTGATGGGCAGCTACGGAGACTTGTGAAGAGCCTCAATAAAGCAAAATCAAGACACCAGAAACCAAGAGGCAAAATGGTTTCCGGGGTATTTTGGGGCACACTGGGGTCATGAAGCGATGTCTGAAGGCAGTATGGTTCAGTTTTTTTCACAAGCGAGACAAGAGCCTAACTAGACATTGATTAGTCGGGGCTGTTCAGAAGTCCACCCCGAATGCAACGGTGGACACCCGACGAGGTAACCAAAGTCCTTTCATTCCTTGTCAACAGCCGCCTGATATGGAGCGCTGAAAATTACCAAAACAGGGAGATGGCATTCTACAGCCCTTTGGCATTAATATCTGCCTTCCTTCGGTAGTGGCATGCTATATCAATAGTTCGAACGGGACACATACAATTTTCTTTCATCTCTTCTCGATCTACAATGGGTACATCAACATCTAGGCGACAAGCAGCGGCCCGTACTCACCTAGTTGATGTGGATGACAAGTAGATCTGCTCAGGGGGTCCATTTGCTGCAAAAGCAGACTGAGCTTTCTTTGACAGACTCGACCTCAGTAATTTGGGCAAATGGTCATTTCCACATCAGGGCTGTAGTTCGACCTGAAACCCCAGAAGGCCGAGGAACGAAACGGGGACAACGATAAGAAAAGACGCAAAACGTTTCATGGCTGTAAGAATCAGGAGAACGCCCTCCTTGCCGCCGCCAACAAGGTCAGCCCGAGTCCGTGAGTCTTCGGGGGGGCGGAAGTCGCCACATCCGCCGTCCTGGTGTCATCATATTAATTCTTTTTTTTTTAAAA
>SRPU01000005.1:0-70657 GCA_018360185.1 Claviceps lovelessii
AATTATTTAAAGCTATACTTAGTATAGTTCTATATATATAATACTATTAATAAGTAATAAAACTATATATATACTATATACTTAGTATAGCCCTTAGCCTTTATTAAATTCTCTTTTTAATTAAAATAAAAAAAATAAACTAAAGTACTTAGCTATAGCTAAAAATAAAATATAAATAATTTACTTTTATAAAAGGCTTTACCTTAAAAATAAGTTCGTTAATTATATACCTACTTTTTTAAATTAAGGCTAAAATTAATATAATATTTATAAATAGCTATAAAAGCCTTTTTAAGCTAGTAATTTATAATTACTATAGCTTTAAATAAGCTAAGTCTAATTTAATATATAATATAAAGTATATAATTAAGGTTATATACTAAAATATATAAAAAAAAACCTATTTAATATACCTAATACTAAAGTTTTAGCTTAATATTAATATAATAATAATATAAAAACTAGAGATTTTAAATAGTAAATTACTTAATTTTAGCCTTAGCTACTTTTAGCTTATAACTTAAAATAGCTATACTATAATTTATATATACTACTAATATAAATCTAAGGTATAAATAATATAAGCTAGTAAGAATTAATACTTTATTATAATAATAAGGTATAATATTTACTTTATTTACTCTTTAACCTATAAACTTAACTAAACTTTATTTTTACTTAAATTTATATTAGCCTTACCCTTTAATTATAGTATATTTATTAGTAACTTTAATTAATACTATTTACTTTAAAACTATTATAATTAAATCTTAGTAAAATATAATATATTTTTTATATTAATAAAGTAATAGTAATTTAAACTTATAATACTATAAGGTAAGGTAATATAAAAAATATAAAAAAAAAGAAATAATATTATTAATTATACCTAAGTTATTTATAATATAAATATTAACTTTTTAAAAAGCTTAAACCTTATTAGGTTTAACTATATACTATAGCTTATTTATATAAGCTTTAGCTTTAGGCTATATAATAACTATCCCCTTTAGTTTAAATAAATATATATAAATAATAACCTTATTATTATAAACACTATAGTATAATTTTAGCTTAATATTATAAAGCTTTAACTTTAATTATTAAAGAAAATTAACTACTTTATAAAATAATTAATAACTAAACTTTAGTTTATTATAAATATAATAGTTTTAAAGAAACTTTAAAGTAGTTTTAAGCTAAACCTATAGTAAAATTAATATATTAAAAAAATAACTTAAAATACTAAAAAAGTACTTTAATAATAAAGAGTATTTTATATTAAAAAGAACTAATAGTATATAATTAATATAGTATAAATATAGAACTAAGTTATTTATAATAAATAGTATAATGCCTAGTATATAATAGTTAAAGCTATAACTACTTAATATAAAAATCTTTAAAAGCTTAAATAATAAGTATAGCTTTATAGTAGCTTATTATTAAAATAATAGTAAATCCTTACTTTTTTATAAAGTAAAGGTATAAATATTATAACTATTAAAATATATTAAAAGAAAGCTACTACCTTAGCTAAGTATTTTTTCTTTTCTTTCTAAGCCTAGCTTAATAATATACTAAGTAATCTAAATAGCTACCTTAATACTACTATATTTCTAACTAAAAACTAATTTAATACTAATAAAATCTATAGTATTATAAAGAGCCTATTTAGCTAAAAAGTACCTAAACTTAATAAACTTTTAGTAAACTACCTTAAAGTCTATAGTAAGCTATTAGTATAAACCCTTACCTACCTACTAAATATATACTGCTATATTAGTCACTACCTAGCTCTATTCTAGCAGGCAAAAGTCGTTATTCTCCGCAAACCAGGCAAGACCCTAACAGAGCAGCAGAGGGCAGGGGCCTGGCGTCCGATCTCACTCCTTAGCATAGTTAGTAAGAATGTTATTGTGCTCCTCCAGCGCGTCGGCAATGCGGCGGGCCTGCAGCAGCATCTCGCCCCTAACTGAAGTTAAGGCTAAGACCACTGCAGCACCGCTAGGCAACTGTATTACTACTATAGCGGCTGCCCCTGCCTTCTTTATAAATTATTATACCTTCTTTTAAATAGTATTATACTCCCTAGCCTATTTTTAAGTTAGTATTATATTAATACTATAATAGCACTATAATAATACTACTATAAATTTATATTAATATACTCTTTAAAGGTATAAAGATTTTATATATTTATTACCTATTTAATAGTCTTTTAGTATAAGGTAATATTTTAGTTTAGCTATAGTATTAATTAACTATTAATTTACTATTAATATAAATAATATATAAAATACTTACCTTTAAATAAGTTTTTTTAGCTTTTATATACTTAAAGTATATACTATTAGTATTTATATAAAGTAAAAGATAGTAATAGTATAGGTATTAAGAGAGTCCTAACCTTTAGTATAATAATACTATTTATTAATATTTTTAGCTTATATTAAGTAAGCTTTATAAGGCTAGTCTTTAAGCTAACTTAATTATTTTATAAATTAGTAGTAGTAGTATATTAAGTTAAAGGTAGTACTTACCCTTAAAGTAATAATTTTATTTATAAATAGTATTTTAATTAGCCTTATAGTTAATAAAAAGCAGTAATATAGTAGCACTATTATAATAAAAGGTTAGGGGTATATTTATAATAAAAGTAATTAATAAAGAAAAAAAAAAAAAAAAAAAAAAAAAAAAAAAAAAAAAAAAAAAAAAAAAAAAAAAAAGGTAGCTTTTATAATTTTTTTTTTTTTATATAACTAATAATTAGCTAGTAATTAGTTTACTAATAGCTAGCTACTAGCTAATATAGCTAATACTATAAAGGTATAAAAGCTAGTAAAAGGTTTTTAGTAAGAAGATAGTAGCTTAAGGGAAATAGTAAAAAATTAATATAATACTTAATAAAAGTTATTAAAGTAACTTATAATAATATATAAACTACTTCTAAGGGTAATTTACTACTTTGCTATACCTTTACTAACCTATACTAATCTTAGTTTTATAATATATACTCTTCTATAATATTAGTTAAGTTTAGCTAGTAGCATATATTTATATATAGTTAAAACTAGTATAGGGCTACTCTAGCTCTATAGCAGATACTATTATAGTTATATATAGGTTTTCCTCCCTACCCTAGGGTTTTTCCTATATAGTTTTAGTAGCAAAGGTACTAGCTATTAGGCTTAGCCTAACTAGAGTATTAAATAATAATAATAATAATATATATAAATTAAATTACTTTTAAAAAAAAAGTTTTTATTATTTAGTAATAAAAGTTATTAGGTTTTAAATATAATTAATATATTTATATAATACGTTATATAAAAATACTATAATTTTTTAATATAAGTATTTATAATAAAATTATATTTATTTTTAAGTTAATTCTTATATAATATTAAATAATAGTTTACTTTATATTATATTAATTTATTAAGTATAATAATAAAGCTTATATATTTAAACTAAAAATATATTAATTTATAATAGTTTTAATTAAAATAAAAATTCTTTTTTTTAATTCTTTTTAAGCTAATAAAAAGTTAATTTTATTAGCCTTTATATAAATTTTTAAATTTATATTAATTACTTTTAATTTCCTAGTTAATAAAGTAATATTAATTTTAGAATATAATAATACCTTAAATAATTCTTTAATTAAGTATTAATTATTATATTTAATTTCTTTACTTTTTTATTATTTCTTTATTTTTTAGCTTTCTTTATTTTATTTTTATACTTATTATTAAAATAAAATTTTTATTTAATTTTTAAAAAATAAGTTTAAAATATTATAGCTTTTTTTAGGTTTTGTTTTTTTTAAATAACTTATTTAAGGCTTTTTAATATTAAAACTTTTTTAAAAAATAAATTAAATAATCTTTTTTAATCTTTTAATTTAAAAGGTTTTTAATTTTAAGTAAATAGTTTTATACTTTTTTTTTAAATTTATAAAATCTTGAGATTTAGTATTTATATATAATAATAAAGTAATTTCTTTAATTTTAAAAAATATTATAAAGCTTTTCTTTATTTATTTTTTAAAAACCTTTTTTTAAATAAGTTTAAATAAATATAAAGATTTTTTTAAAAACTATTTTTTTTTAGTTTAAAAATTTTAATTATTATATTAATTTTATTTTAGAATTTTTAAAACTTTTAATTAAAAATAAAGTTTAGTTTAAAAGTTTATTATAATTATATTTTTTTAAATTTTTAAATTTTAAATTTATTTATAATAAATTAATTTTAATAAAAATAATAATAAAGTTTTATATAATTATAAGTAAGAATAATATTTTAATATTTCTTTAAATATTACTTAAGTATATTATTAATTATTTAATATAAATTATTTATTAAATTCTTTTTTTTATAAAGTAGTATTCAGTTTTAAATAAGTAATATTACTAACTTTTTATTTTTTATTACTATTAATATATAAATTATTAAATTAATAATAAAAATAATAAAAATAATTCTTAGTTTTTTATTAAGTTAATAAAGTAATTTTTTAATTTTTATTTTTATATTTAAAATTATTATTAAACCTTTTAAAGCTATTAAATTTATTATTAAATAGCTTATTTTATTTTATATAGTTTTAATTTTAATACATTTTTTAGTTAAGTTTTTATTTTATAATAAAAAGTTTCTTTAATTATTAGTCTTTATATATAATATTTTAATTATATTAACCTTTTAAGTAATTATATAAAGAAGTTTTAAAATATTAAGCTAATAATTTAGAAATTAAAGGTAATTAAATAAAATAAATATAATAAAAACTTATATATATTTAAAGATAAAACTAGTTATATATTTAAACTAAAACTTGACATTTTTCCTTATATTTTAGTAAAAAGTTTTTTTTAAATCCCTTAGAAATAATTATTAATTTTTATAATATATTTCTAATATAAATATATTTATAGTATTTTAATATAAGTTATATAGTACTTAACTCTATAGAAATTATAACTAATATATAACTAAATATATATAAAGAGAACTTTAGGATTTATAATAGAATTAATAAATATACCTTAGCTTAATATCATATAATATTAGTTATTTTACATAGCTTTTAATATATATAAGTTTTAATATTATATATATAGTAAATAAGCTTAGTATAGTAAATTTATCTTTAAAGTAGGTTTATTTAAGCTTATAGGTATAAAGTCCTTATAAATCTTTACTTATAAACTTTTTTATTCTTTTATACTTATTTTGATAGCTATATAGTTAGACTAATAGCTATTCATCATAAAGCTAATTTTAAATTATAATTATAAAATAATTAATAAAGCTATAAAAAATAAATTAAATAAATCAACTAAGCTATTAAAAATAGTTTAGTTAATTAAAGTAGTTATTTTATAATATTAGTTTTTATTATTTTTTATAATAAAAAGGAATTTATAAAAAGTCTTATAATTAAATTCTTTATTACTAAATTCTAAGCTTTCTTTCTATATAAATATTTATAAATTACTTTTTTAGTATATATATTAACTTTTATTAAGTTAACTAATTAGTAGGCATATTAGTAACTAATTTATATAGCTATAAGTTTATTTTATTTATATAAGTAAATCTTTTAAAAAATAAAAAGTAGCTTATAAAGCTTAGCTAATAATTAGAATTTACTAATAAAGTTAGTAAGTATATAACAATAAAAAGTAAAAAACCCCTTTATAGCTACTAACTATATAAACTATTAAAATTACTTTTATTAGCTATCTATACTTATATAGTTAAATACTAAATATAAATTATTAAATATTATTATAAATTCTTTAGTAAATTTAATAGTGCTAAAAGTAATATATAAGTTTCTATTTTATATAAGATTTAGCTAACTAGCTTGCTATAGTGCTCTTCTCTATAGAGCAGTGGACCTATGTATGCACGCTTACTGAGCCTACTACCTTAGTAACCTGTGCTCTACAGCACCCACCTCAGTTATTTCTAATAATTACATATATTCTCCCTTACATATAGCTTTTTAGTATATTACTTAGTTATAATAAGGGCTCTATATATCCTACCCCTTTTGCCTATATATCTTTCTTAGGCCAGTCGCCCATACTCTAAACTGGATAGTCATGACAAATATATGAACGAAAAATTTAACAGGGAGGTATAAAATACTACAAGACTTGATAAGGATATTTTACGAAGTATTTCGCCGTCTAATGCATCGCTATTGTAGATATAGCACCTAAGACTCCGTCACTGAGTAGTACCAGAAAGGCCCATCAGGAGGGCATCGCTGCTCCTGCCGCGAGAGGATTGAGCCTGTTATAGTTACTGGACTGCGTCATGGTTGACCAGAAAGGAAACAAATGTTCCACACCCACGTCTCTCCAATCCTATTCGGACACCATATCCTGCAGTGTTGTTGCATCACTTTAGAAGCTTGATCGTGGCACTCGCCTTGGCCGGCCGATAGAGAATGCATCACAAGCAATAATGTCCTTGTGTATCCAAGGAAGATATCAATTTAAAGAACTTCCCAAACATCCTCTGCTGCATGACAAAACTTGCTACATGCAACACTTGCTGACAGGGAGTAATTGCTAATAGAAATCTTCTCATCCACAATTGAATCTGCGAAGGAATCCGCACCCTTCGCCATAGCTCCAACGAACACACATATACTTTCTTTCGGATGAATAGTTTCCATAAACTCTCGGACGCGAACTAGGGGAGCCTCAAAGCTAAGGGTTACTTTGCGACAATTCGGCGGCAGATGATCTGTGATGGGGTTCTGTATCACACGAAGCAGTTTCTCGTTCGAGTTGGTTGATCGAATGGATAATCGATGGAGCAACTGCACCATAAGGCCTGCAAATCTCTTAAACGTTCTCGGAATTCGCACAGAGGGTGAAACTTCGATCAAAACACCCTTCGCAGTATGGATATAAATTTGCAATTTTCCAGCTTTATTGATGGGCGAATCCAACAAGGTCAACAAGCACTGCAATCTCTAGTCAGTCAAATTGCGATACAGATCCTGGATTCAGTGAAAAATGTGACCTGATGTGTTATGTCTGGGCGGGCATCGCTAATATCTCGGTTCATCTTGCGCATAACACCAATATGCTCGTCGCTGTTAAGCAATGAGTATTTCTCCTCACGATGAAGACCTGCTCGGTTTCCTCCACCATGTGAAGCCTTATATGTCTCCAGACTGGCATTCGAAAGTACCACAATTAATCGCTGGGAGTCTTTATCGGTTGGTGGAATAGGCGCATGTTGCTCGGCCACGAGTTGAGGCAAGGCGGGAGGCGGAAGAGACTGCGTTCCTGCTTCCCCATCACGCGAAACTATTTGTTAGTGGTTTATTGAGACTCAGTTGAGAAGCATCAGTGAGATGCGAAATTCGTGATGGGGGCGAAAGTGAATGTGCCATACGGGGTCTTTTGGCGCCGGTTCGGCGATCTGGTGATGACATAATGTGCCTTTGGGCGATTATATGTCGATTTGGAGCTCCCCCACGCCGTATACGACGTCTTGATGTTAAATTTGCTTGCGAAAGTCTCGCAATCGCCTGCCTCGTTTCAAAACAAAAATAACAATAATGGAAATAAAAAGAACTCGGATATTGTATGTGCCTTGGTGAGAATGTTTGCGAGGTGCCCCACAATATCGGCTGAAACCTCGATATGACTAAATAACTCCGCAGCCATGTTCCTATTGGCTTGACATTTGCGCTGGCCATGGCAAGTTCGGAATACAGAAGGTAAGCGGTGAGCACCATGTTAAGTTGGGTAGCCAAGGCAGAACTTTTTGCTTGAGGGTTTCAAAATCGAAGTGCGAAGAAGCATAATTTTGCGACTACACCCAGTCTCAATAAATCTGTCCAGTTCATTGTTCGAGGCGTCTTTTTATTTACATTAAGACGATGTCGTCACAAGTCGCGAAGGCGGCTCGACGCGTATCCCATGAACTTCATGGCGTCGTTGTTTCTGCGGGACTAATGGAACGAACTGTCAAGGTTCGAGTAGGTGGGCAGAAATGGAATAAGGAGGTTCATAAGGTAAGTCAGTGCCTGTAGAAAACCTGTATTGGAAGTGCAGCACATTCTTTGTCATG
This sequence comes from Claviceps lovelessii, assembly GCA_018360185.1. Taxonomy (NCBI): domain Eukaryota; kingdom Fungi; phylum Ascomycota; class Sordariomycetes; order Hypocreales; family Clavicipitaceae; genus Claviceps; species Claviceps lovelessii. The sequence goes on from SRPU01000005.1 coordinate 8,113, forward strand.
GTCATGAACGTCGAGTTGACATTTTTCATAGTGGTTCCCTAAACCTAAGCACCATTTAGTTCACGACCCAAATTCGTCATTACGAACTGGCGATGTGATTTCTATAGTACCCGGTTGGCCAACGTCACGATGTAAGCGACATGTCGTGAAACATATTATTGCGCCGTTCGGGAGTTCTATCAACGAGAGACCCCCTGTACCAACTTTGGAGGAACGAATAGCGGATAGAGAGACAAGAAAGGCTGTCAAGAAAGCGCGTAAGGCCTCCAAATTGACAGGGAGCGATACAGCGATTGCCTGAGCATACGAATGGCTCGATGTCCAATTGTCGGAAACGTCAATTTTCCTTAATTATGATCGCCGTCTACAATTGGCACTATGGCGGTGCAGTTTTCCTCTTCGGAACATGGGAATATTTGATCTCGGACCATTGTGGTTGAAAAGCATACAAATCTTGTGTAAGCTCAGTTCTGTGCGTTGGTATGACAGAATGCTCGGGATATCTGGGTAGGAGGCAGTAATGCTCGAAACCGAAAAATGCAGTACCGACTTTAGCATAGGAACGAATTTCAGAATGATAGGCTGTTTTCAGCGATGCTACACTGATGGCGACTACTTATGTGGTGATTGATGTTGTCTTTGGATGGAAAGAGAAGTGAGAGGTCGTACGCCCCAGACGGCATCACAATAACGAGATATTCAACCTCCTCGTTCCCCGAATTCTTCAGCCCAATCCTCATATTCCTTCAAGCCAGCTCTACTGACGCTGGGCCGGATGGTGCCCAGACTAGCCTCAAAGTCGAGGAGGAGAATAGGGCGAATATCGTCCATAGTCATGTGAAGCAATGCCTCACCTAGTGACCTTAGCGGGCCCATGGCAGCATCCTTAGCTAAAGCTGTAATATCCGAGCCTGAAAATCCTACAAGACATTGAGACATGGTGTTAGATCACAGTCGAAGAGGAACGAATACAACATGCCTTATGGTGGTGTCTCACCGTCAGTCAATCCTACCAGCTTTTCAATGTCGGATGTCGAAAGACCATGATTCTGCTCCCCTAGCAGGCTCCGCAGCTGAACTTCCCTCGTTTTCGGCTCAGGCAATGGAATATATTGCCGTCGAACAAATCTTCGTCGAGCTGCTTCATCAATTGCCCAGGGTAAGTTAGTAGCCGCAAGCACTAGAACCCTATTGGCATCGCCTTTCTCTTTATCCCTATCGGTCATCTCTCTTCCCGCAGCTGCTCGTTGTAAATTGCTCCACTGGATCAAGAATTCTGTTTTGATCCTTCTTGTAGCCTCGTGTTCTCCTGAGCCAGATCGCTGAGAAAGTAGCGAATCGATCTCATCGACAAATATTATACTTGGTGCTAGCGACCTAGCTAAGCCAAAGAGAGCCTTGACAAGCTTTTCCGATTCTCCTAAGTACTTGCTGGTTAAGCTGCTTGCTGAGATCGAGAAAAATGTAGACTTTGATTCAGTAGCGACGGCTCGTGCCAACATCGTCTTGCCAGTACCGGGAGGCCCGAACAGTAACATGCCCCTGGCTGGCTCGCGAAGTCCCAAAAATAGGTCTGGACGTAGGAAAGGATATACGACGGTTTCTCTGAGTGCGTTTTTGGCAATCTCTAGGCCAGCGATGTCACTCCAATGAACCTCGTCTCCTTGCACAACGATGTCGTTCAAGATTTGTCTGGCAGCTCCTTCGTCAAGTCCGGACGGTAAGTTTTTCAGAATTGATATTTTCGTGACTTCCCACGCCACAGAAGCCGAATGCGTATTAGAGGCTCCTTCGTCAGATGACTGAGAAAGCGATTGAGACGCTCCTACGGGCTGCATTCCCTGATGTTTGGTTCTCCCTGACTGCGATCTGGAAGTTTTGACAAATGACGCGTTCTCGAACTTGCTCATACATGTTTTTCTAGGCGACTGCTTTTGACGATCATGACAGAAATGATCGTCTGAAGTTTCAACGTTGTTTATTTTGGACTTTTTCTCGGTACGGCTTGCTATCACTTTCCGCCTCGTAGGACCGTCTGGGTAACATTTTGGTACCATCATATCTGTCGACTCATTTGCAGGGATAGAGTGACCAGACATGTCATCTCGACCCGTTCTCGAAACTGACCCAAAGATCGCATTGGCACCAGAATATGCATGATCAAACCTACTCGAATGTGGATCAATTGGGGTTGTGTCTTGAGAGCTTGATGAATTTAAAGCACTCGAAGCTGCGGAAATAGACAGATACGAGGTCTTTTGCGGCAAAGATTCTTCTGAGGTTTGGATCGGAGCATGTAAAGGTGATCCGATGTCGCAGAGCTCTGTTTCTCGTGACGTAACTAGCCGTCGAGAGTGGCTGTCCCATTGCATGGGGGACGATGCAGGCCGCTGTGTTTCTGATGTCTGCCGTGAGGTCGACTTAGATAGAGTCGCGCTTCCATTCCAAGGCGACACTTTCACACGATCCCGCGTTCCCAACGAGCTCCAAGCCAACGTTGCGGCTTTGCTTGATCCCTCGGCTGCTGGTCTCTGTGACCTTTGCTCTGACCTACTTGCCTTCTCCATGTATTTGTTGTTGCGTAAAGTTCTTCGCAGAATGTGTTTCTCGGGGCTGGCAGAACGCAAGAGCTTTTCAGAACGTAGCAGTTGATTGGGTGACTGTGATCTTGGCTTTGCTTTCGTTTCTGAATAAATGTCCAATTTTTCGCTACTACCACTTGCAGAAGGAGGTCTCGCTTGAACTGAAGAGGCTCGAGGTGACAGGTTTGGCCGGAGAGGCACCGCAGGGCGTGATAATTCTGAGTAAGTAACAGCTGGAATGGTGCCTTGTCCTATAGAGTCTTTCAATTGGTCATTCAGGCTGTCCTCGTCATGTGTCAGCGGTTTAGAAGCGTTTGAAGCGAATTTGTACACCGAGTCGTCTTTACGAGAGACACGGAGTGCTTCGAGAAGGTCGATTCTCTCTTTGCATTGAAGCTCAAGCTGCTTCAGCGCTTCGACCAGTGCCCTTTCTGTGTCGGTCTGAGGCCCATAGCCTGGAGGGGTCTTGGTGGCCCTATGCTCATATATTTGGTCCAAGGCATGCTTCCAATGTCGCGTTGCCTCTCTCTCGTTACCCTGGTGAAAGTCGTGTCAGTAGTTTCGATTTATGGGATCATTGGCTCGGTGGACGACAGAGCGACCCGACTTACCTGACTCTCATAGTAAACTGCCGTGGAACAACTCAAATAGCTGTCATCATAGGTTTTTTGTAGAGCTGTAAAGACTTTGTTTGTCAACATAGTGATGCGCTGTCGGCACCGGAGTCTATGATTGTATTTTTATCGTCCTTTTTGCGTTGCGTTATGCTTAGCCATGGACAATATGGTTCAATAAAAGTAGTAGTATCGAAGGCGATGGCGCAGTGTGTTGTAGGTCTCGCCAATTCTGATTGCATAAACCAGAGCAGATGTACGCCACTACGTTCTTAAAGAGTGCTCGCTTAATTCAAGTGCTGTGCAGATGGCACTGACGGATGCATATGGCTAATGACGTATGCGAGAGTAAGCAATCACGAAGACGCTAGCATTAAGGCCGTGATCCACGAGAGTCGGCAAAGTTTGCAGAGAACTAGAACTGGGGGCAGCTACTTTATATTATTTATATTATATGTGAACAGCATTTTTTGGACCTTTCTAGCTATGGTTTTATTTAACTATATTATTAAGTAAAAAGATTAAAGCTTTATTGTTTTCTATTAAAATATAATTTACAATATAGCTGTTTATTAATACTTTGTAAGTATAATCAAAGAAAAAACTAACAGCCTTATAATACTCCTTAATAATATATTTACTTTTAAATATTACATGAAACTAATTATTTAATGATTCATAATCTTAATAAATTAAAATATTTATTAAAGCTTTTATAAGTATTATTTAATATATTTAAATTAAGATATAAAGTTGAAAATATATAGTTTATTAAATAAGGTTTTCATGTATAAATTTAATGAAGAAAGTAAGTAAAATTATTAATTATTTTTGTTAAAAAGTGAAAATTTAAAGTGGAATAAAAGTTAAATTATAGTTTAAAAAGAATAAAATAAATCTTTAAATTTCAGAAAGCTAGGATTATACTTATTAAAACTATTTTTAAATATTATACTATTTTATTTCATTAAAGACTATTATTAAAATATTGGAAATTGTGTAAGTAAAAATATTATTTTACTAGTCTTCTGTCATAGCTACCCTCTATTATAGCCACCTACCTTAGGAGTGCGTGGCTAGCTTTATAAAGTCTAAGGGTGTCATAGACTAACCCGATTGGGTCATCGCGGATGTCAGCGCAGTCGATACCGGTCGCCCGGATCCCTTGCTAGCTGCGCTAGCTACGTGGCAGTGTAAGCTAAGGCAAAAGAATATATATAAATTAGGTTAGCAAGATCTAATTAATTAATATCTATATTAGTCAGTCGTCGCTAGGGTGGGTGCCAGCTGCGCGCAGTCCGCAGTCTAAGGTTAGGTTAAAGACCTAGACCATAACATAAGGGGGCATAAGAGAGTAAAGTGCCCTTATTATATCTTAGTAGTATACTAAAAGGGTATATGAAAAGGAGAGTATATATATTTATATCAAAAAGTGAAGATCTATATCTTTAAGTCTTACCTTTTACTTAATAGTGTGATGGATTTGAGCTAGTGGCTCGGATCCTTATTAAAGAAAGGTTAGAGCTAGTTAGTAGGCTATATATAAACTATTAGGGCTAGCCCTATATATAGCTTTATATTAGTATATAAGTAAAAGAGAGACACTATACCTTCTTTGCTTCTCTTTATTGTTAATAATAATTTTATTAATACTAAATTATAGTAGCTATTTAAGCTAGTTTATAATAATTATTAACTATTACTATATTACTTATAATTAATATATATGAGTAATATAATAAATACTTACTTTTATAAATGAGTAGCTTAATTAAGTAATATATATAACTTTTACTATTTCTATAAAACTATTAATTTATTAGTAGTATAGCTTAAAAATTTATACTACTAAGTAGCTATTATATATTTAGTATTTTATATAAATATCTTTATAATCTTTAACTAAATATGTTAAGCTAGTCGCTCAGGAATCAGGGGCGATTAGGTAGGACGAATATAGTAGGAATCTGTATATATTTAATAGTAGAACTAGTTATATATATAAACTAAGACTTATTTTTCTTTCTATATTCTAGTAAGGAATCCCTCTTTAATTCCTTAGGAATTTATACTAATTTCTATAGTATATTTCTAATATAAATATATTTAAAGTATTCTAATTAATTATATACTACTAAAGTCTATAGGAATTATACTTAACTTATAATTAAATATTTATATAGAGAGGACTTTAGAATTTATAATCAAAATAGCCTAAGCTCTATAAATATAATAAATATTCCCCCTTTAATATAATATTAACTTAATATTAATATAATTAAGTAATAATTTATTATTTATTTATATTTTAGTATAGGTTTTATAATATTTTAAATTTCTATAGAATTATAAGTCTATTTTAAGGCGTTGATTTTTATTTAGCCTATATATTTTATTAATAGTTTTTTTTATTCTATATATTCCTTATTTTTTATAAATATTTTCTTTAGAAAATATTTTTTTAATCTTTATACTATTTTCTAAATAGATTTCTATTTAATTTATATTATATTTTAAAAATAACTTAATTATCTTTAAAAACATTTAAAATACTATTATATAGCACTTAACCTTCAAAAATAGAACTTAGAAAGTCTCGAAGCTTAAAATATTAAGTAATTTATATAGTTACTGCTTTATAATAAAATTAAAAATTATAAATTGATTAAATAATACTAAATTATTAAAACTTTATTTTCCTTATAATCTCTAAAAATTAGGTATATATAGTTTTAGCGCTTTATTTATTTATAATTTATTTATTAATTTAATTCTTTTAGTAAGCTATATAATTACTTTTAATTTATTAAAGGGTTATAGTTAAATTAATTATTATACTACTAAATTATTTACTAAAGTATATTAGGCTTTTATTTCAAATTTAAATACTATATTATTATTAAGTTAAAATCTTTTATTTATATTAAATAAATCTAGTAAAAAGAATATATAATATATTAATAATTTAGATAATAATTCTAATTCTTTAGTTATTTCCTAGCTTTATTAATACACTAAAAAGTATAAAGTAAAGAAATTAAAGAAATTAGCTAAGAAAGACATTAAAAAATATATATATTAATAGTATTATCTCTAAATTGTATTGAATTTTAGTTATTTATATAACTCTAAAAAAACTTATAATTAACTTTAATTGCTTCTGTCTTATATACTAAGTTTAGTAAATTTATATTAAATTATATAAAAAAATCTTTAAATAATAATAATATTTCTATTTATATAAAGAAATATATTTAGTGTCTAAGAATAATACTAACTCTTTTAAAAATAGTAATAAAAAAAGAATAATTTATTTCTCTTTTAACTATATATAAGAATATTTTTAATAGTATTAAATATAATTATTATACTTTATTTACTATTCTTTATTATAATATATATATTATTATTATATTTAGTAAAAATTCTTCACTAATCCTTTATTAATTGAGCTAGGTTTTCTATTTTGTTTTTATTTACTATAATAATTTTATTAAAGTATATACTTTTATTTATAACCTAATTCTCTTAGTAAGTAAAGATTTTATACTACTTAAATTAAAAACTTAAGAAAACTTCTATAATTTCTTCTTATTATTTCTATAATTTATATTAGACTATTACTAAAATAACAGTTTTAAAATAAACTAAAAATAGTTTAAAATAAAATTCTTTTTTTTTAATAAAACAATTTTAATTCATTACTAAATCTTAGGAAAATGTTTAAAAATATAGTACTAAGGTAGCTACTATATAAACTATATATAAAACTTTATTTATATTATTTAAAAAACTTATAGGTTTTTTTCTCTCCCTTTTATACTAAATTATAAAAAAATATAATACTAATTCTCTTATAGTTTAGTAAAAATTATAAGGCATTTTAGTATAATTATATTGCCTACCGTACTAATTCTAATTATTATTTAAAGATATATTAAACTATAGTAGTAATATTTATCAAATCTATAATAGTTTAAAAAGGTAGAATAAAGGGTATAGATACTTTTATAACTATAAATAAAATTTTTATAGAGACTTTAAAAAATTAAGAAATTAAGTATAATTTAGATTTTGTTTCTATATAGAAATAAATAAATTATTATTATAGTTAGTTTTTTTTTATATATATAAGATAGGAATAATCTTTATAGTAATAGTAATAATAAATAAATACTAGTAAATATAAATAGCTATTAAGTTTTATAAAAATTATCCAAAGTTATTCTAAGGGGTGTTTTTACAGTTTACTATATTTTCAAAGACCCTTATAAATTCTACTCTTCTTAGACTTAGTTAATATTATATAATATTTATTTAGTAATTTACTAGTATTCAATAGTACTATAGCTTTTAGTAACTTATTATATTTAAAGGGCTATCCCCTTTATTTAACTAGGTAATATAATTTCTTTTAAAGGAAATAATATAACTTAATTTATTTAACCTCCTATCCTTTAAAATTATTATTTAAGTTAAAATAAATAAATTCTATTTTTCTTCTTTATTTTTAAAGGTTTATTTCTTAAGTAAACCAATATAGAATATATTATATATTTAGGATAATTAGTTTAGTAATACTAATTTATATACTTATTTTTTAATTTTACTTAGAATTTAAAATAAGCTAATAAATTTTAAAAGTAATTGTTTTTTTTTAAATTATAAGTTCTTTATACTTAAAAGTATAAATTCTCCATTTTTAAAAGTTATTTTTTAATATTTTTAATTATAATATTTTATTTATAATTTATTTATTTATACTTATTATACTTTTAATTTATTTTTTAATATATATAATTTTTATACTTAGCTTTTAGCTTTAAATACTCCCCCCTTTAAAGAATTATTCTTAATTATTTAAAATTTTAAATTATAGTTTATTAATACTAGATTTAAGCTTATATTTATAGTTATTTTTTTAATATTATTATATATAAATTATATAGTTTTTAATAATAATAGCTAAATATATTTTAATTTAGTAATAGATATATATAAATAAAATATTAATATTTAGTTTACTTTTTTTTTTTATTTATTTATTTAAGGATAAAATACTATTAATAATTAGTATTTAAATTTTAAGAATTAAATATAATTAAAATTAAAGTTAACTAATAAATATACTATTTTAATTAGAAATAATTTCTCTTAATATACTAAATATAAGTTAAACTTTATTATAAAATAATTATACTAGTTTAATTATAATAATTAAATATAGTATAAAAAAGAATATTATATATATAGTATATATATTTATAATTATAAGGATAAAATTAATTATACTTTTCTTTTAAATTATTTTAAGTAATTTTATAATAAAATTTATTAAGATTTTTATTTAAAGCCTATTTAAAATAAGTATATTTTCTAGTTTTTTAGAAAGTTTATATTTCTTAGCTATAGGTTTTATATAAATAATATAAGATTTAATATAATCTCTAACTTTAGTATATAGATTTATTTAATAAAACTTTTATTTAAAAAGTTTTAATATTTTTTTTTTCTACAATAGCTTATTAATAAATTATTATAATAAAATTAAAATAAAATTAATCTAAGTATTTTTAAATTTAAAATAAATACTTAATTTTAATATTTTAGAATTTTATTTTAATTTATAAATGATTATAAACTCTAATAGCTATAAACTTACTTTACTTAATTTTAGGTTTATATATTAAAGTTTTAAACTTTAAGTACTAAATTTAATAATAATTTAAGATTATTTAAATTATAAAGATTTCTTTTTCTTTTTATTTATTTAATTAGTATTTTATTAAAATAAAGCAATAATTCTATATTCTTTATTAGTCCTTTTATAGTAAAGGTATTAGTCTTTACTTACTTTCTTACTTTAATAATTTAAAGTATAAGTATTAAATTAATTTATATAATCTTTATATATGGTTTTAATATTAATTCTTTAGTATTCTTTACTTTAGAGAAAATATATAATTTAATTAATATAAAGGGGTATTTATAGAGTCTATAATCCCCTTTTAATATCAAATTATAAAAGTATTAAAAATAGAGAATATATATTATTATGTTAAGGTAGTTGCTTAGGAACTAGGGGCGATTAGGTAGGATGAATATAGTAGGAATCTATATGTATTTAATGGTAGGACTAGCTATATATTTAAACTAAGAATTATTCTTTCCCTTCTATTCTAGTAAGAATTCTCTCTTAAATTTGCTAGGAATTTATACTAATTTTTATAATATATTTCTAATATAAATATATTTAGAGTATTTTAATTAATTATATAGTATGAGATTCTATAGGAATTATACTTAACCTATAACTAAATATATTTATAAAGGAGACTCTAGGATTTATAACTGAATTAACCTACACTTTATAAAGTATAATAATTATTCCTAAAAACCTACTAAAAAAAGCTTTTTTGCGAATTTGCCTACACTATAGTAGCGATGTAGAACTAACTTTAAACCTTTTAAAAAGTATAGAAAAAGAATTACTATATTTATTTACTCTTATCTTTAATAGTATATTAATACTAAAGTATAGGTATAATAAATAAAGTAGTATTAATAAATATTAATAATAAAAACTATAGCTTTATATAAAGCTATTATTACTTATTTATAAATTAAAGTAGCTTTATAATAATAATACCTTAAGTTATTTTTATACTATTACTTATATATTAGTAAATACTAAACTACTTTATTATTAAATATAATAAAATAGCTAAACTTATATCAATAATAATACTAAAGAGTATATAAAATATTATTTTTTATATAACTAATATAGCCTTAATATATACTTAATATAGCCTTTTAATACCCTAAACCCTTATTATAATAATATTAATAATATTAACTTTACTATTATATTATAAGCTTATTATAGTTTAAAACCTTAAAAAAGTGATTAAATATATAATTAAAAAGGCTATAAATACTAAAAATATATTAGCCTTAAGCTAAGCTAGTATTACTATTAAAGAAATTTTCTAATTTTTAGTTTAATAAATTTACTTTATAATTATAATAATATTTTTTAAGTTTATTATAAAACTATTATTTAAAGTATTATTATAACTAAAGCTATTTAAAATTATTTATTTAAAAATACTATTATTATTATGAATAAAGCTATTAATATTAATACTATAATAATAGCTTATTACCTTTAAAGTAATAATACTATTATTATATTTTAAAATATAGTGTGTCGGGGCCGGAGAGACATGGACCTTAGATAGGTAGAAAGAGGTCATTGTGACGACTAAGGGCATTAGACCTTAGCGCAATATAATTGGACTATCTAATTAAATAGTATAAAAAGGTCCTAAGCCCTTAGATAGTTAAAAAATATTATCTGTTTCCTATTTTTTAATTTTAGTATATAGGTATAAAAGTATTTATAGCTATAATATTCTATTAACCTAACTATAGTTACTACTATATTAAAGATATTTTACATTTTACTATAAACCTTTTATTATTTCTAACTTTTTAATATTCTAAACTATTTAATTAAATAAAATTCTAACTATTTATAACTTTTCTTATATAGGTTTCCCTCTCCTAAGTGCCCGCTTGCCCCAATTACAATCTAGAATATAACGGGGAGCTTACCTGCGTTCGTGGGTATACCACCCCCTTTTAGTGTTTTGTTTCTTTTCGCCCCATCACAATAGTAAAGCCTTATACTAAAAATATGATATAAATTAATACTACTTTTAAATTAAAAATAGTATTCAGCTACTATATATTCAGTATTATTATTAAGGGCTTTTTTATATACTATATATAAAACTAAAAGAAATATTATATTCTTTAAGCTTTTATAATAATTAATAATTAAGGCTTTATATAAATTATAATATAAAAGCTATATAGTATTATTATATAGTTTTCATTTATTATTACTAATAATAGTATTAATATAGTAAATAGGCTATATTATATTAGTATTATTTATAAAGCTAAGATTTTTAAAGCTAAACTATATAGTAATATTATTTACCTCTATAAATACTATAAATACTTTAACTTTAAATATATAGCTATATATTATATTATACCTTTATAGTATAGCTATTATATTAGTAGTTATTATATAAAAAGTAAGTAGTTTTACTTAATATTAATAAAAGCTATATATAAGCATTATATTAATTATTTAGAATTATACTTAATATAGTTTTATATATATAATATTACTAATAAGTAATAAAACTAAGTATATATTATATACTTAGTATAGCCCTTAGCTTTTATAATACCTTTTTTTTAATTAAAATAAAAAAGCTAAACTATAGTACTTAGCTATAGCTAAAAATAAAATATAAGTAATTTATTATTATATAAAGCTTTACTTTAAAAATAAATTAATAAGCTATATACCTACCTTTTTAAATTAAGGCTAGAATTAATATAATATTTAAAAATAACTATAAAAGCTTTTTTAAGCTAATAATTTATAATTACTATAGCTTTAAATAAGCTAAGCTTAGTTTAATATATAATATAAAGTATATAATTAAGGTTATATACTAGAATATATAAAAGAAAACCTATTTAATATACTTAGTATTAAAGTCTTAGCCTAAAATTAATATAATAATAATATAAAAATTAAAGACTTTAAATAATAAACTACTAAATTTTAGCTTTAATTATTTTTAACTTATAACTTAAAGTAGCAAAACTATAATATATATATACTATTAATATAAGCTTAAGGTATAAGTAGTATAAAGAAGTAAAGATTAATATTTTATTATAATTATAAAATATAATATCTACTTTATTTACTATTTAATTTATAAGCTTAACTAAACTTTATCTCTTTTTAAATTTACTTTAGTTTTATCTTTTAATTATAATATATTTATTAATAACTTTAATTAATATTACTTACTTTAAAGTTATTATAGCTAAACCTTAGTAAAATATAATATACTCTTTATATTAATAAAGTAATAGTAGCTTAAATTTATAATACCTTAAGGTAAAGTAATATTAAAAATATAAAAAAAAAGAAATAATATTATTAATTATACTTAAGCTACCTATAATATAAATATTAACTTTTTTAAAAAGCTAAACCTTATTAGGTTTAATTATATACTATAATTAATTTATATAGGCTCTAGCTCTAAGCTATATAATAACTATTTACTTAAATATAAATAGCTATATATAAATAATAACCTTATTATTATTAAAGCTATAATATAGTTTTAATTTATTATTATTAAGCTATAACTTTATCAACTAAAAAAAATTAATTATTATATAAAATAAATAATAACTAAGCTTTAATTAATTATAAACCTAATAGTTTTAAGGAAACTTTAAAATAGTTTTGAGCTAAATTTATAGTGGAATTAATATATTAAAAAAGTAATTTAAAATACTAAAATAATAATACAATAATAAAGGGTATTTTATATTAAAAAGAATTAGTAATATATAATTAATATAGTATAAATATAGAATTAAATTATTTATAATAAGTATTATAATATTTAGTATATACTAGTTAAGACTATAACTACCTATTATAAAAGCCTTAAAAGCTTAAATACTAAGTATAGCTTTATGGTAGCTTATTATTAAAATAATAGTAAATTTTCTTTTTCCTTTAAAGTATAGGTATTAATATTATAATTATTAAAGTATATTAAGTAAAAGCTATTACTTAAGCTAAATATTTTTTTTTTAAGCTTAAATTAATAATATACTAAGTAATTTAAATAATCTTTTTAATATTACTATATTTTTAATAAAAAACTAATTTAAAGCTAATAAAATTTATAGTATTATAAAGGGCTTATTTAGCTAAAAAGTATTAAAACTTAATAAACTTTTAATAAGCTACTTTAAAATTTATAGTAAATCTTTAGTAAAAACCCTTATTTACTTACTAAATATATATTATTATATTAATTATTATCTAGCTTTATTTTAGTAAGTAAAGGTTATTATACTTTATAAACTAAATAAAACCTTAATAAAGTAATAAAGGGTAAGGGCTTACTATTTTATTTTACTTTTTAGTATAATTAATAAGGTTATAAAGGTAGTAATAGTAAGTTAGCTTACCTTTATAGCTAAATTAAGTAAAGTACTATTTAATTTATAAATAAGTAATAAGGTAAATTAGTTTATAAAAGTTATATTAAGTATTTTAATAGAATTTATATATATAGTATAATATTATAATAGAATTATATTATTACTTTAGCTAAATATATTAATAGCTTTTAATATAGTTTAATATAAATAGCTTACCTATACCTTAATTACTATAGGTATTTTTATTTAAATTATAGTATAAATCTATTTCTTTATTACTAAGTATATTACTTACCTTTTTTTTAATAATAAAATTACTAGTTTTTTATTTATTATTATAAAGGTATTATAAAGGTTTTTTATTTTCCTTATTTTTTTTCTACTTTATATTATCTTATTATATATTAATCTCTAAATAGCTTAGTAAATATTAGATATAGGCTTCTATAATAATATAAATATTTTTATATATAAATATATAGTAAAGAAAATATAAAATTATCTTAAAGCTATATAAATAATTTATTAAAAGTAAGTTTAAAGATTTAGCTTTAAATTTAATTTAAAAAAGAGTAAACTTATATATTTTAGAAAATACTCTATTATAGTTATAACTTTAGTTTAACTTAATATTAATATAATATAGCTAGTTTAGTTTACTTACTTTTTAAAAGTTTAAATTTACTATAAGTTATATTAAAAAGTATATTAAAGTTAAGTTAAGTTAAAAATAATATAGTAGTAGCTTATACTTATATTATTAGTAATTTTAATATAAAGTTATTTATTATAAAATATATACCTATTATATATATAAATAATTTAAAGTATTATTACCTATAGTATAAAATTATACTATATTTTTATAATAATTAGTAATAAGGTAAGGGGAATAGCTAAAGTATTTATTTTTAAGTAAATTAAATATTTAAAAATAATTATTAATACCTTTAAGGCTATATTATAAGCCCTTATTAAAAGTAAGGTAGCTATAGCTTTAATTAACCTTTACTTTAATTATTATTTACTTTATTTTTATTATTAAATTAAAGTAAATAAAATAATTAATTAAATTTATAATACTTATATTATAATAATAGCTTAACTATATTATAAATTAATATACTATAAGTATAAATACCTTTTAAATTCTAATAATTATTTAAATTATATATTATTTTTAAATTAGCTTTATAATTATTTTTTAAAACTATTTTTAGCTAAAGCACTTACTTTAAAATAAAAAGACTATTAATATAAAGAAAGGGCTATTATATAAATATACTAAGCTTAAGTTAAATATATAATAATAAAGCTAAACCCTAACTTTACTTTTATTACTAAAGTAGTTTATATTTACTTAAGCCTTATTAAATATAAATCTATAGTATTTAGTTAAATATATATAAAATAAATTAAGCTTAATGCCTTTTTCAATAGTTAGTATATTTTTTTAAGTTTAGCTAGTAGTATACCTATATATATAGTTAAAACTAGTATAGGGCTATATTAGCCCTGTAGCAAATTATAGAATAGCTATATATAGGTTTTCTTCCCCACTCTAGGGTTTTTCCTATATAGTTTTAGTAGCAGAGGTACTAGCTTTTAGGCTTAGCCTAACTAGAGTATTAATAATAATAATAAGAAAAGAACTAGTTTTTTAAAAATACTATTCTATTTATAAGGTAGAATCTACTATAGCTAGTGTCTATATTAGTTTTAATAGTTTTATTATTAAGCTTTATAATACTGACTAGAAACTATATATTAAAGTAATTATATATTATAAAGCCATTTTTAAAAGCCTTAATATTAAAGCTTATAAAGTAATACAAGTTACTATAAAAGGTAAGAAACCTTAACCTAAAGAAAAGTTAAAGATTTTTATCATTTATATAGCCTATAATATACTTTAAATATAAATAAAGGCATTTATCAAAACTATTGTTTAATATATTAGCTGATTTCTAAATTTATTAATTATTATTAAATATATAAATAATATTTTTAGCTACTTAAATAAAACTCTTAAAAGCTTTTTTATAACTTTTTATAAGTTTTACTTAGCTAAAATTAAAGAGCCCTTAGCCTTACTTACTATCATTAGCCTTATACTCTGTATTAAAGTATAAAATGTTTTTTAATATATTTAAAAACTTTAAAAAATACTATAAAAAGCTTTCAAAAAACTATATTAAATTATAATAAGTAAATTTCTACTTCTTATACTAGTTTAAAAGCTTTTATAAATATTTATTATATTTTTAAGGGTAAAATACCTATAATAGGTTTTAGTTAAATTAAAAAGGCTATTAAATTCATTTCACTTACTAAAGGTATAGAAATGTCTTAAAACCTAGCTAGTTATACTTAAAAAGCATAGGTTCTTTATAATTATATTAATCTTTATTCTTAATAATATTATTACAATACTTTAAGCTAATATTTAAAATATTGAAAAGTAAGTAAAAAACTTCAAATATACAATATTTATAATAAAGAAAGTTATATTAATAATATTGACTTAAGTCTTTTAGTATAGTAACAATAAGTTCCCTACTTTGTTAAAAGGCTTATAATACTCATATCATAAAGGCTATTAACTTTTAGCTAGGTAAAGAACCTTACTAAATATATTAAAATTTACTACCTTATTTATTAAAATATATAATAGCTAATTCTTTTTTAAAATTAGCCTTATACTTTATATTTTTCTCTAGCTTTTATTCTTAAACTATAGAATAAAGGAATTAGGGAAATAAAGAGAGGTTTTCTTTCAAATATAGGTTTAAATTACTCTTATCTATATAGCTTACTTTAATTATTTTATATTATATAGTAAGATATATTTCTTTTAAATTCATTATTGTTTTTTTATAACTACATATATTTATATTTATAATATTGAGTCGATACTTAAGTCTTTCTATAATATTTATAATAAGCAATAATAATATAAACACGAGAATTAAGGGAAATATAAGAATATAGTATATTAGGAATAATCTTTAGAATGATTATTACTATAAACATAATATTTCCTAGAAGATCCCAACTCTATCTAGCTTACCTAAGCAAAATATAGCATGCCAATTACTTAAAACTATAGTAAATCGGTCTTAATAAGTCTAGTAAACCTCTTTAATATTAACATAAGTTCTAAGTTATAGAATACTATAATATCCTAAGGTTATTGCTTCTTTTTGTTTAGCTAGGGCTATAGCTTAGCTGCCTAGGCATACTACTAAGCATGGAATACTTACCTTAATATAACTCTTTTATAACTTCCTTATAATAAATAATATTACTACCCTCTTATTATAAAATGCTCCTACCTCTTTCTTTATTACTACTATTAGTTTTCCTAATACTTTATTATACCCCTTACTATCCCTTTCTTAGTAGCTGGTTTTCTTATATAAAGTATTATATTTTATATAATTATATAGAAGTTTCTCTAGTTTATATACTTCAAACTAAATAGCTAGCTATACTATACTACCCTACCTCAAAAGATTATATTAATTAAGGAAGAAATAACCTAAAGTTATAAATATACCCTTAAACAACTTACTAAACTAGGTAATATATAGTTTAAAGCCTACTATAGCATTAATATTATAAACAGTATCTTTTAAATACAAAAACCCTCTATCTTTAAGCTATATTATATTACAACTAGTAAAGATTTTATTAATAGTAGTTTTTATAAAACTTTTTTACTTTACAGACTTTATAGGCTATATTATTTTTTAATAGCTAGTAGCTAACTAAAATTTAATATAGCTTTTATATAATATATTATAAAGCTTAGTATAGAAGATTTTATTTAGCTTTCTTTAATTATTACTTTTTATATTAGTAAAATATTTATTAAGTAAAATCTCTAAATTTATATTAATAGTAATCTTAAAAATATAATAAATATTTAAAATAAAATAGTTTTTTTTTAATATTTTTAGGGCTTAGTAGCTTATTAATTTCTTTATTTTTCTTACTAAAATCTATTATAACTGTACTACTAAATATAATATTTTTATTTACTTTAAAGAAATAAAAAACTATAATAGTATTTTTATTAAATATTACTCTTACTTAATTGATATATACTATAAAGCCTTTTATAAAAGTACTAGATATATTTTAATACTTATTACTTATATTAAAGTATCAAGTAGTAAATAAAGTATGACGTTTATATTAATAGAACCTAAAAAGACTAATATAGTATAGCTTTTTACTAAACTAAAAATACCTTAACTTAAGTATAGTATAGCTTTATAATAAAATAAAATTAACTTAGAACTAAAAGAAAGCTAAAGCTATAGGAATAAATCTTAATATTAATACCTTAAATACTATATTTTACTACTATAAGTAAGTAATCTTCAAAGGAATTGTTATAACTTCTATAGTATAATATATTTTAGCTAAAAATATTTACTTTATAATAAAATACTAAAACTATATTACAAACCTTAATAACCCTAAGAATAATATAAAGTTTAATAGTAAGGAGTTCAAAGAGTTTAACAAGACTAGTATACTTATTAATAATACTAATAATAAGGTAAAGAATTCTACTAATAATAATATATTTATTAAAAATAAGAATAAATAGTAAGAGTAGGAAATATATAAATATACTAAATACTATAAGTTTATACTAATTATTTTAGGGATCTTACTATAACTATTATTTAAATCATAGAGTATATAATAGTCTGCCTATTTTTTATTTATTTCTTACTTATATATATATAACTTTTATAGGTTAGCTTATAGCCCTTTTATATATAAGATTCTAGAATATTATTTCTTTTCTTTATTTCTTTAGCTAAAAATAAGCTATATTTCTTTTATAAAGGGGGACTTATTATAGTCTTACCTTAAAGGTAGAACCTACTTTATAAAGAAGGGTTTTTGTTATGACCGTTCCCTACTATGACTGCGGGCGCGGAACGCGTACGGCTAGCCTTATAGTACCTAAGGGGGCATAGGAGTCGTAAGGCATATAGTGCCCTTACTATAACTTAGCAGCGCGCTAAGAGGGTATATAAAAGAAGGAGCGTATATATTTATATAATAAAGCAGAGATTTATACCTTTAAGCACTATACCCTATTTTATAGCTATGTTATAGTATATCTTCTATGTCTTAGTCTTCACTCTACTAAGCAGTATCCCACATCCAGCCTTAATAGTTTTACTATACTTAAAATAGGAAAAATGACTTAAACTAAATATATACTTAACTACCTATTTATAACTTAAGTGTTCTCTCTTTATAACCTTTATTATATACCACACCTACTGTATTAGTACCCCCTATTTACATGTAACATCTAGCACATTACATTAGTTCTTAACTAATCAAATAAAGTATTGTTTCATTTCTACTCTTATACTTATAATTATTCAATCTCTTTAAGCTATTAAATTTACTATTAAATAGCTTATATTTTTTATATAGTTTTAGTTTTAGTTTATTTCTTAGCTAATTTTTCATTTTATAAAGGAATTCTCTTTAATTATAAATTTAAATTTATATTCTTCTAACTATATTAACCTTTTAAGGAAGTCGTTATAAAAATCTTAGAATATTAAGCTAATTACTTAAAAATTAGAGGTAATTAAGTTTAATAAATATAATGGAAATTTAGATATATTTAAAGATAAAACTAATTATATATATAAACAAAGACTTATTCTCCTTTTTGAAATATTTTAAAAAGAATTTTGTCTTAAATCTCTGAAGAATTTTATATAAATTTTTAAAAGGTATTTCTGATATAAATATATTTAAAGTATTTTAATAGAAATTATAACCTACTAGGTTCTATAAAATTTATAACTAAATATATATAGGAAGGATTTGTAATTTGTAATAGAAATAATATGCGCACAGTGGGGCATAACATTATAGTATATCGTTTTATTAATCTTTATAATAATAAGGAATTTATAAAATGCTTCAAAACTAGATTATTTATTCCTAAAATTTAGGCTTTTTTATATAAATATTTAAAAATTACTTTTTTAGTATATATATTAATTTTATAAAGTTAACTAATTAGGAGGTATATTAATAGCTTATTTATATAGCTAAAAGTTAATTCTATTTTTTTTCTATATTAATAAATTCTATAAAAAATAAAAAGTAGCTTTACAAGCCTTGCTAATAATTAGGATTTATTAATTAAGTTAATAGGTATATTAAAGAAAAAAGTAAAAAAAATATCTTTTAGCTACTAACTCTATAAAATATTAAAATTACTTTTATTAGCTATATATATTTATAAAGTTGAATATTAAATATAAGTTTTATTAAAATATATTATTATAAATTCTTTAATTAATTAAATAGTGCTAAAGGTAATGTAAAAGCTTCTATACTTTATAAAATATAGCTATTTATAGCTCACTATAGTGCTCTGCTCTATAAAGCAGTGGATTTTTACGTGCACGCTCACTGAGCCCACTACCTTAGTAAGCTGTGCTCTATAGCACCTACTTTAGTAATTTCTAGTAAATTGTATATAAGGTTGAAGTTATTATTTACTATAGAAAGGGGGCATAAGCCTTGTATATATAGTGCGTTCCGTCTGCGTGTACGGACCCTAACACTTATTTATAAGTTTTACTACCTATTTATAAATCTTTAGTCACTAATTCTATAATATATTATATAACGGCACCTAAGGGAGATTTAGGAGTAACTTATTAGATTCTTTTAAAGTTAAATATAGTAGCTAATATAGCCCCTATATATGTGTAGTCCCCTTGCCTTCTTTTTATCGAAAAGATTTATAAAGTTTTAAATCTTTTGTATTAATTAAAGAATTTATGTAGTTTAAGAGTTGATTGCTAGTAATGTAACTAAGTCAAGAGCTCTAATACTATAAGAGCAGCACTCGAATGTCCGCTGACGTTCTTGGAAATATTAACTGTAAAGTCTCCTTTGCGTCATTGCAATGATGCTCCTCTTTCTGAATTTCGCATTCCCATGTTTCAAAATCTTTGCAGAACATCTCGGCCGCCTCCGCAGTTATATTACGAGCTAAGGTCGCGTCTTGTAATTCACTTATTCTGTCATTGGCGTCCATCACAGCGGATGGGAGAAACTTGTCAAGTCTCTGACTGGCCGCGCTGATGTCATGTTTGCTGGCATTTGATTTTATCGTAGTCATGCCGTCGATCCTCTCAAATAGTGCTGGCTCAAGACCGGACTCCCGGCGAAAGAACTCATACTGACTCTCGACAACCTTTCTGGCCTCAATTTTGACTCTTTGTCGAAGTTGCTCAGCCCGTCGTTGTGTGAAACTGTATGCACCAAGACATTTTTCGGCCACAACAGTGGCGTTAATGGTGAAGATTGAGCCCTTCAGAGGTGTCATCATTCCAGCCATGTTTTCACACGCGGATAAAAATGGCTCGAAAGCGGTAGACAACACCGTCTCAAATTCCAATTGTCTATTGTCATGTGTTGATAGAGACGAGTCATACGTTTGCATGATGATTCTGAGCTGCTCTAGGGCGTTAATAAAAAACTCCGGGGGGGTAAGATCTGCAGGAAGATTCTGTGATTCGCTTTGCAAAGAAGCAATATCATCCCTAATTAATGCCCGAAATTGTCTTAAAACTTCCTCTTCGAGGCCTTGCACACAGCGTGGCATATGCGATGATGCGCCAAGTAGTTTGTCAAAGATAGATCGATAGAATCTCAAGAGAGTTGCTAGTTTGTAAGCCGGAACAACTTCTTCATTGGTCTGGATAATTTGTTCGACGCGCTGTTGAAGTTGTCTTGCGGCACCAATCAGGTTCTTATCGACGAGGTCACCAAGGGCCTTGAACGCGTCGAACTCGCCTTCGGGACTTCTGCCATCTGCTACAAGACGCCAAACCTCGGTCTCGTTGCCAGAATTGACCCCTTCGACAATTCCCTCGCTTTCTGAGACAAAGAGAACTTCCAGAGCCTCGCGCTCGCTGACCGCTGCTGCATGCACCCAAGCTAACATATCTCCAGCATAGCGCATTGTGTCATGTGCTGTGAGGTCAATTGGCTTGATGCTATCATCAACTGCACCGGAGGACGATGTTCCCGTCAAAGCAACGTGAAAGGATTCCGACAGAACACGTTCTCTTACTTCGGAGAAGTAAGCAATACAACCTTGAAACAGAGAGGGTCGTTCTGCCAGAACTTGTAGAGCGCGCCGAATGGACGAGCGCGTATGGGGATTCTCGGGATTGAATATTTTGAGCTCCCGCTGTATCCATTTATACAGCTTTTGGAACCCAAGATTCATATTCTTGGATGCTTGGTCCATCAGGTCGAGACCGAAAGCCTGCTTCTCGAAACCGAGTAGAATCTCACAATCTTGGTTTATTTTCTTCGCTTTATATAGCGCCGTAAAGAATCGATGGTCAAGCGGCTCAGCGGTCGATGTCAAAGCCAAGAGTTCGCCCTCGGTCATAATATACCGATCTATGAACGCCATTAGGATGCTCTGCTTCTTACGGAGGAATTGTCGCTTCTTCAACAGGGCAACGGCGTCCCGCAGGATTAATGACGTTCCGCATTGAGCTATTTCAGTCTGTGATTTCATGTCTCCATATTCTATTTTTAATGTGTCAAGAACAGCCTTGACGTGCAACAGTTGCTAGGCCTAGCGTTAATTCTATTAGAAGTCAAGTGCTAACACGGTGGAAGACATACCTCTGCGACCCGACCAAATTGATCAATAACTAAGCCGTTACTGTTCATCACGTCCCTTTGAAGGCTGAGACGAATCTGACGTCTATTTTTTGCATCGTTTGACAAATTACGCTGGTCAAACAGTGAGAGGGTTTCACGAAACTCCGAGTCAGAAAATGGCGTTGAAAGTACTGATACCAGTTTGGATGGCAAAGAATTCAGGTTCTTATATAGAACTGATGAGTTGTTTTCGCCATCTTCCGGAGGCTCAACATCGAGTCTCTCCATTGTTAAGATTGGCTTAATCTGTGTGACTGTCAGGTAGTCTCTGTATTTCCAGAAGATCCATCTCATTAGAAGTGACAGTAGGCGAGTTAGACCAGAAGTGAATAGCTATCGGTGCCAGGTCCCGCCAAGATGGGGCTCGACACTGGAAAGGGTAAATAAGCGTTATATTTCGGTATTTACACAAAGTATATTAAATTAAATAGTTTCTATGAATTAATTTAAATAACTTGTTTGAGTATAATAAAAGGTACTAGTTTTCAAAAATTAAAGGTATTACCTTTAGGGTCCATAAGGTTATATTTAAGTATACTCTACTTTTCTTTAATAATTTATTAAAGGAAATTAAATAAATTTAAGTATTGTAAAAATGCTTAATTTTAAAGAAGGCTTAATAGAATTATAAGGTACCTAAGGTACTTCTTTATAGCTCAAATTATTATTTAGACTTTTATTATACTATAGATTATTATCCCCTTAATACTAAGAAGGCTACATTTTTATACCACCCCAATTTATTATTAAATGAAAATCGCTATATAAGTAATACTTTCTGCTATTTAATTCATTAAACTATAATATAAGTCCCTCTAATACCTAATGCTATATAGCTAGCATTTAGGTACTAGTATATACCCTACCTATATACTATATTTTTAAGTATATTTAGTGCCTATAAGGCTATATTTAGGTATGAACTAACTTATTTTAGTAATGAAAAAGGATACATTTTATATGCTAAATCTTATACATAATTTATAGGCACTTCTATCGTAGGTAAAGTGCTAAGAAAACTTTTCATAAATTCGTCTACACCGTTATAGCTATATAAATCTAACCCTAAACTTCTTAAAAGTATATAAAAAAAATAAATATACTTATTTACTATTATTTTAAATAGTATATTAGTGCTAAAGTATAGGTATAATAAGTAAGATAACATAAATAAATATTAATAGTTAATGTTATAGGCTCATATAAATGTTAGGTCCCACGGCGCATACACTAATTTAGTCACAAATTCTGTCTACATTAACTTAGTTATATATTTTAATAGAATATAGAAGGGTTTTCATTATGGACTAGCCTAGTAGCTACGGCGATCTAGCGTTAATAGAATATATCATTACTTTTAAGGAAAGAGAGAAACCAAAGAGAAAAAGTTCTCTTAGAGTCTTTTTTAATATAATTTATTTATAGGTGCTTCAAGTAGCCCTACCCAAAGCTACTAGGGCTAATAATTAATAACTATTATTCTACTATTATTTAGCTTTTTTTTATTTTTTTAAGGATTTCAGATTTCAGCTTAAATTTATTAGATACCTTTCTTTTTATTTATATATTATTAGTAAATTAATACTAAAATATCCTCATTTTAGTTCTTATTGGCCTATATAGTTCTACTAAGCAATAGCTTTATTAATACTACTAGTCTCAATCCTATATACAACTATAAGTATCTAGCTACTATTATGTTATTATATATATATATATATATATATATATATGGTTTATATTATTGTTATATATATATTATTATTAGGGTAATTCCATTTATAATATAATAAGTATGTAGCTTAATACTATAATAAAGTTATTAAGTTTTAAATTAAACTACTATATTTATATTGTAGATTCTATAAAGATATTTAAATTCTTTAATATAAATATTTCCAATAAAGTTATATCTTTTTCTAAGTCAATTCTAATATAATACTAAATAATAATTTATTTTATACTATATAAATTAACTAAGTATAATAATGAAGCTTATATATTTAAACTAAGAATATTTTAACTATTAATAGTGTAAATTAAAATAAATATTCTTTTTTTTCTTTTGAATCTTTATTTTTATACTAATATAAGACTAATTATTGTT
This sequence comes from Claviceps lovelessii, assembly GCA_018360185.1. Classification (NCBI taxonomy): domain Eukaryota; kingdom Fungi; phylum Ascomycota; class Sordariomycetes; order Hypocreales; family Clavicipitaceae; genus Claviceps; species Claviceps lovelessii. The sequence continues at coordinate 32,238 of SRPU01000005.1, forward strand.
GAAAATAACAGGGTTATTTACAGGGGACTCCTCACTATTAGTGCTATAATTATAGCGCTTATAGAAGCATCTTATAGGGGGGCTTTGCTAGCTAGCAAAGCCAGTGTAAGCCAGCAAGCGTGCACGCGCGCAGGCGGCATAACTATAGAAATCTAACTAAAGGTTATATATATAGAGCTTATAGCTATAAGGTCTCTATAAATCTTTACTTTTTAACCTTTTCTACCCTTTTATAACTATTTTAATAGCTATATAGTTAGGCTAATAGCTATTAAGTATAGGGCTAACTTTAAATTAAATTTATAAAGTAATTAATAAACTTATAAAAAAATAAATTAAATAAGCTATTTAAGCTATTAAAGATAGCTTAATTAGTAAGGGTAGTTACTTTATAATATTAGTTTTTATTATTTTTTATAATAAAGAGAAATTTATAAAGAATTTTAAAACTAAATTCTTTATTATTAAATTCTAAGCTTTTTTTTTATATAATTATATAAAAAATTAATTTTTAGGTTATATATATTAATTTTTATTAAGTTAATTAATTAGTAGGTATATTAATAGCTAGTTTATATAGCTATAAGTTTATTATTTTATTTTTTTATAGAAATAAATTTTATAAAAAATAAAAAGTAACTTATAAAGCTTAGCTAATAATTAGAATTTATTAATAAAGTTAGTAAGTATATAAGAAAAAAAAGTAAAAAACCCCCTTATAGCTACTAACTATAAAAACTATTAAAATTACTTTTACTAGCTATATATACTTATAAAGTTAGATTAAATATAATTTTTATTAAATATTATTATTATAAATTCTTTAGTAAATTAAATAATACTAAAAGTAATATAAAAGCTTCTATTTTATATAAGATTTAGCTAACTATAGCTTACTATAGTGCTTCAGTGGACCTATATATATATACTTACTAAGCTTACTACCTTAGTAAGCTATGCTTTATAGTATTTACCTTAGTTATTTTTAAAAGGTTATAAGCCTAAAAGAGAATTATTAGTATTTAAAAAATTTACTAAATTTTTCTATAATAAGATAAAAATACTACTATATTTATAAAGAGTGTAGAAGTTATTATTTCTTTTATAAAAAGAATAAATTTACTAAAAAGAAGTTTTCTCTTCTATAAAATAGGAAAAAATATAGTATAAAAGAATTCCTACTTCTATAAAAATTTGAAATTAGTAAAAATAGGGATATTTTACCCTAAAAGAATTTTTTCTTTATAAATAAAATAAATATTTATAGAAGACCTTACTTTTATAAAAAGAAAGATATAAAAGCGTTTCTATTTCTATAAAAAGATAGAGTTATAGTAATTTTACTATAATTTAGAAGACTATCTTCTATAAAAGAGTAAATAAAAGACTTCTTACTTTTATAAAATATAAAAAAAAGGGAATATAGAAGTCTTTCCTTCTATAAAATAGAAAAACATAAAAGCATTCCCTTTTATTAAAAATAAAAGAAATAGATTTAAGAGATCTAGGCTAAATTAGCTAAGGGGTCCCTACCCTAGAGTAGTTATAGGTAAAGCATGTAAATTAATAGATTTTGTAGCAAAATAATAATATTTCTAATATTTTAGAAAAATTAGAAATTTTAGTAGCTGCTATTACCTCTGCCCTAGCTATAGCTTTAGAACCTATAGCTAAGCTAATATATAAAAAATCTTAGAAAAACTTAGATAAAAACTTAGATATTCTTAATTCCTTTAATAATTCTATTATTAAGGAATTTAATAAATGAGTTTATAGCTTTCTAGAGAGAGCTAGGCTAAAGGGGCTAGAAAATTTTAATTAGTGGAAATAGGCCCTAAATACTTAATTTAGGGCACTAGAAATGCCTAATTTCTTAGAAAATCCTAGTTATACTAAAAATCTTAGTAATTCTAACTAAGCTATTATTCTTATGCTTCTAAGAGATAGCTACACTAAAGGCCCCTAAAATGCTATAATTTAGTAAAAAGACCCCTTAGAGGTATATAGTGTTTTAATCTACTAGTATTCTTAGAGTACTAAAATATAGTATAGTACCCTATATAACTAATTTTATAGCCTAAATTTCTAAGGTTATAAGGGGTCCTTAAAGTCCTTTAATGCTTTATTTAATAACCTACTAGCTAGGCTAAATTTAGTAAGTATTTTTATAAAGCCTATAAACTAAGTAAACTAATATTTATAAGCTCTAAAGTTAACTTTTCCTTAATAGGCTAAAAGGTAATGTTTTTCTATAAGAACTAATAGGGCTCTAGGGGCCCCTTTAAAGGCATGAAATTTGTAATTTCTTATAGCTAATTTACTAAAAGAGTAAAGAAATAAAAGCTCTTTAGTATCTAAAGCTTTATATTATAAAGCTACTGCTTTTAAGAATCTATCTATAGAGGCTCCTAAGAAAATAAGACCTCTAAATATCCTAATAAGAATAAAAAAAAAAAGAATTCCCCCTAAGAAAATAAGGGAAATTCTAACCTAAATTCTAAGAAAAAGGGTAAAAATTAGGGCAAAAAATCCTCTAAAAAGGCTAAGGATAAAGATAAAGGTTAAGAGGGATCTTCTATACTAAGAAATTTTAATCTTTCTTTAGGTGCCCTAAAGCCCTATAAGAGACCTAGTAGCCCTAGTGCTAGTAGTAATTCTAGTAAATATTCTAAAGAATTTATTACTTTTAGTGAAGCTAGCACTAAAGTTAATAAGCTTAAAGATAAAATATCTTTTAAAGCCTTTAATTTCTATAATAAAGAGATAAAAAACACTCTTCTTTATAATATAGGTTTGTTGAAAATAACAGGGTTATTTACAGGGGATTCCTCACTATTAGTGCTATAATTATAGCGCTTATAGAAGCATCTTATAGGGGGGCTTTGCTAGCCAGCAAAGCCAGTGCAAGCCAGCAAGCTTGCGCGCGCGCGCGTGGCACAACCACGGAAATCCGACCAAAGGTCACGTGCGTGGAGCTCGCAGCTGCGAGGTCCCCATAAATCTTCACTTTTTGCCCTTCTACGCCCATTCTAACAGCTGCGCGGTCGGGCTAATGGCTGTTAGGCGTGGGGCTAACTTTGGATTAGATTTATAGGGCAACTAGCAAAGCTATAGAGGAACGGATTAAACAGGCTAACTAAGCTGCTGAAGGCAGCTTAGTTAGCAAAGGTAGTTACCCTATAACGTTGGTTTTTGCTATTTTTTGCAATAAGGAGGAATTTATAAAGAATTCTAAGACTAGATTCTTTATCACTAAATTTAGGGCTTTCTTTCTATATAATTATCTAAAAAATCGATTTTTAGGTTACGCGCATTAATTTTCACTAAGTTAACCAATTAGCAAGCACGTTAGCAGCTAATTTATATAGCTATAAGTCTATTTTTTTGTTTTCCTATACAAATAAATTTTGTAGAAAATAAAAAGTAGCTTGTAAAGCCTAGCTAGCAACTAGTATTTACTAATAAGGTTAGTAGGTATATAAGGGAAGGAAGTAAAAAACCCCCTCACAGCCGCTGACCGTACAGACCGTTAGAATCACTCTTGCCAGCCGCGCACACCTATAAAGTTAGATATTAGATATAAATTTTATTAGATATTATTGCAAATTCTTTAGCGAATTAAATAGTGCTAAAAGCAACGTAAAAGCTTCCATTTTACGTGAGATTTAGCTGACTGTAGCTTGCTGCAGTGCTCTGCTCTGCAGAGCAGTGGACCTGTGCGTGCACGCTTACTGAGCCCACTACCTTAGTAAGCTGTGCTCTACAGCACCCACCTCAGTTATTTCTAATAAGGTTCTACTATTTACTTAGTTAATTCTAAGGAATATTTTATAAGCTATATACCTGATAAAAAAGGGGAAGCTAAGCCTATAATAAGTAGTGGGGGTTCTATCTATCCTAAGAGATATAGAAAGGCTAAATTTTTAGTTTTATATTAGTAAAATCCTAATAAATATAAGCCCTTAGTCCTATAAAATACACTATATTTTCAAAAATTAACTATAAATATAGTAAGTAAGCTAAAGCACTATTTAGTAGGTAGCTATATATATAAGGATTTACTATTCTTAGCTAATATGTCTTATATTAGTATTTTAAATATTAAAAAATATAGATTTTTTATTTAGATTAAAAATACTAATACCTCTTTTTTAAAAGCACCTTCTAGTTACCCCTATAGGCATTATAATAGTTATTTTAGTTATATAGCTACTAGCTACCCTATAGAGGTTAAAATTCCCTCTAAGGAACCTATATAGGCTAAGGAAGCCCTAGAAATTAAAGAATTAAAGGGTTTTAACTTAGAACTTACTAATTCTATAGTACCTTTTTTATTAAAGCTTATAAGCTAGGCACCTAATTTTATAAAAGGGTTTTCTTTTAATATAGAGTTATTAAAGGCCTCTAAAAAAATTATAAAAGAGGCATTAGTAGATTTAGTACCTAAAAAATCTATTAAATTAAGCCCTAAGCCTTTAATAGCTAACTAAGAGGCCTATAATTCTTAAGGGGCCTAATAAAGAGCTAAAAAGGAAGATATTATAATAGCTAAAAAAGAGCTTATAGGGAATCTTATAGAAGACTCTAAGCTAAATATATACTAAAATTTGCTAAGATTAGCTAGAATTTAGTATATTAGGCTAGGGCACCTAGGCCTACTATTACTAAAGAAAACTAGCTTATTAGCTAAGGAAATTCTAGATTTTTCTAAGGTTAAAAATAAGAATTTTAACTACTTAATCTATAATTAAATAAAAGCAGTTAGAAAACCTTTTAAAACCCTAATTCTAAACCCCCCTAAGGCTTTAGATAAACTAAAGGAGAATATAGTAAAAATAAGCCCTATACCTTATAATAAGCACTCTATATACCTTATTTTAGTAAACTAAAAAACTAAATATAAATAGCTAATTTTAATGCTAAATAAAGAGGGCCCTGCTATTTTCCTAGCTATAAAAGGTCTCTTTAAATCCTTAAAGCTAAATTTAAGTACCTACCCTAAATATCTATATTTTAATAAAGGTAGGGAGGTTAATTTTGCTTATTAGCAATAGCTAGCTAAAAAGATAATAAAATTTACTACTTTTTCCCCTTATATTTATAAGTAAAATAGGCTAGCTATAAGGGCTATCTAGGTTATTATAGATAGATTATAGGCTATTCTACACTAAGCTAGCTTACCCTTATTTTTATAGAATTTTATTATTTCTACTATTATAAATCTTTTAAATATAATAGTAAATTCTATAAAGCTAGCTAGCTTAGTATAATTATTAGCTATAAATTTAAAAAAAATACCTTAATAACCTTAGAAATTAGCCCTATTAATTATAAGGCTATTAAGGCTATTAGCTATTACTATAAAGTCTTAATTCCTATAGAAAAAAGACTTAAAGCTAAAAAACTAGCCCCTAAGACTATTCCTAGAAGGTTATTAGCTAATATAGGTTTTAAAACCTACTTAGTTTATATTTCTTCTAAAAGACTAGTTACTAAAACTAGCTTCATAAAAATTATAAAATCTATAGGCTCTATAAATTTAGGCCTCCCTAGGTATTCTATAAGGAATAACTCTTTAGAGGGGGATTTAAGTGCCCCTTAGAACCTTCTATAGAATAATTCCTTAAAGAAGAAAAATAATTAAAATAGTAGTATTTTTATTAAGGATTACCCTATAGTATTTCTTAATTAAATAGTTAATAAAGAGCCTAAGAGTTCTAGGGACCTAGATTTATATAAAAATTAACCTAATTTAAATAAAATAGATATTAATTTAGTAGCTTTTTTTAAAGAAATTTACTATAAGGTATAGCTAAAGGTTAAAGAAAATAAGCTTAATAATAGCTTTAAGCCTAAGTCCTAGAAGTAAGCTCTAGCTAGCCCTTAGAAAAAACAGTAGCTATAAGCTATATTTAGTAAATTTAAGTAACTTTTAAAGGTAGGCACTTTTAAATTTATAAAAAAAGAAAATATCCCTAAGGGCTAAAAAATACTTAAAAATAGGCTTATTTTAAAGCTTAAAAAGAATAAAAAAAATAATTCTTTAAAATATAAGGCCTGACTTATTACTAAAGGTTTTATGCAAATAAAAGACTTAGATTATATAAATACCTTTGCTACTACTAGTATTCCCCCTAGCTAGCGAATATTATTAGCTATAGCAGCTTAGTGTGATGGCTTCGAGCTAGCGGCTCGGATCCTTAGCGGAGCAAGAGAGGGGCATATAAGGAGACCTATTGCACCTATAGGGTAAGCCCTATAGATATATACTATATATAAAATATATATATAGTAGAGGGGGATAGTAGTTTCCCTTTTCTCTTTATAAATAATAATAACTTTATTAATACTAAATTATAGTAGCTATTTAAGCTAGTTTAAAATAATTATTATTTATTATAATATTATTTATAATATTTATTTATATATATATAATACTATAGATCCTTAGTATTATAAATAGGTAGCCTAATTAGGTAATATATAGAATATATATTATTTTTATAAAACTATTACTTTAATAATAGCTTAGCTTAAAGAATTATATTATTAAGCAGCCTTAATAAATTAGTATTTTATATAAATGCCTTAATATATTTAAATTAAGTATAATTTAAATATAAACTATTTTTAATAGGAAATCCTTATAATAAAAATAAGGCTTTATTTTAAGCTTAGTAAAGCCTTATAATATATAAGCTAAAGGCTAACTTAAACATTATTAGTATTAATTATAATAAGTAGTTTTTAATTTACTAAAACTTATTACCTAAGGTATAGGTATAGGTTACCCTATTCTTTAAACTTAGTAGTAACTATTAGTATATACTTAGTTATTTTCTTAATTACTTTAATACTATATTTATAAACCCTTATTAAAAAAAGTATATAATTATAAAGCTAAATTAATTAAAGTAATACTTAAATAAGTAATTTATAAATTTCTTTATTTATTTTAAGTAAAAGCTTTATTTAGCTAAAGGTAGTATATAGGCTAATATAATAAAGCTTACTTAGCTTTAAATAAAACTTAATAAGTAAATAAGAAATAATTATATAAATTATAATATTCTTTATTTTAACTATTTTATAGTAGTTATATAATACTATAGTATTACCTTAAATATTAATTTATACTAAATTAAAGAATATATTAAGGCTTATTACTAGCCTTAAACTAAATATAATTATAAAGGTAATATAGCTATAATAAGTATTAACTTTATAGAATTTATAGGCCTTAAATAAAGCTATAAGTCCTTTAAAAAGGCTAAGGCTAGTATAAAACCTATATTTATTAAAAGTATAGTATAAATAATATAGGTTTTAGAAAATATTATTAAATACTATAAGGCTACTTAATACTATTTATAATATAATAATAATAGTTATTATATTAAAGGCTATGCTTAGCTTTTAGCCTACTACTCTTTAAAAAAACCTAGAATTAGAGTTTTAAATACCTTTAATAAAGAGGCCCTTAGTAATAATAATAGTTTTAACTTAAAATAAAATAATTTTATTATATAAGTTTTAGTAGTAAAATATATATTAATAGTATTAGCTTATATTATACCTATATTAGTAATAACTTAAATATTTATAAAGAGATAAAATATTATATAAAAAATGCATTATTTTTTTTTCCCTTTTTTTATAATAATTCTAAGTTTATTAATACTTAAGTAAATAATAATTATAATAGCTATATTACTATAAGTAAAAGTATAGTTTAAAGACTAGGCCTTTAATAAATACCCTTAACTTAATTATATACCTTTATTACTATTATAATAATAATAAGGTAAGGCTATATTAATACCTCTTAATAGCTATAAATTACTTATTTTATTTAATTTAAAGCTAATTTAAATAGGTAAATATTCCTTATTATAGCCTATATAATTCTAGGTTTTTTATAAAACTATATTCTTAAAGCGCTATAAATAGCCTAAAATAATATTATATTATATATTATTAAGCGCTTACTTATTATTTATATATAAGGTAGTCTATAGATTTATACCTTTAATACCTAAGATATAATATTACTAATAATTACTATAATAGGCTTAATATATATTAATTTAGCCTAGGATATATTAAAGTTAAATAAGGTAAGTAGTATTATATTTATAAGCCTATAAAAGATTAATATTATTCTTACTTTTATAGTAGGCCTAGTATACTTAAAGAGAAATAAAAACCTTTTTTTATTACTTAGTAAACTTACTAACTTTAAGGATTTATTTTATTATAAAAATCTAATATCTTACCTTCTTACTAAAGCTAGGCTAATTACTATATTTAACTATAATATAATTTTAATAGTAATATACTAAACCTACCTTAGGCACTTCTTTATGATATATTATAGAATTAGTTATTAAGAACATAAAAGTAAATTATAAACTTAATAAATAAAGATTAAATTTAAGCCTTCTTTTTTTTAGTAGCTCTACTAATATTATTAATTAAAAAGATAGGGAATAGCTAGTATTTTTATATAAATTATAAAGTATTAAATAAAATTATAAACTAAAACTATTACTTATTATTATTTATTAAAGAGACTTTATATTCCTTAGCTAATACTTAGTAGTTTATAAAGTTAAATATTTATATTACTTTTTACTACTTATATATAGCTAAAGAAAATAAGGCTTTAATAGTATTTTAAATAAGGTTTAGCCTTTTTAAATAACTAGTATACTTTTTTAGCCTAGCTAAAGCACTTATAATATTTTAGTAATATATTAATAAAGCTTTAGAGAATATATTAAGGGTGTATACTATAGCCTATTTAAATAATATCCTTATTTATACTAGTAGTATATATAAAGAGTATATAAAGTATACTAAAATTATTCTTTCCTACCTTTAATAAGCTAGCTTATATTTTAATATTAGTAAGTTTACTTTTAATATAACTAAGGTTAAGTACCTAGGGTTTATTATTTAAGCTAGCTATATTATATACTTAAACCTAGCTAAGGTAGTAGCTATTTAAAAATAAAAGGCATTAATATAGCTATAAAAAATATATAACTTCTTAAGCTTTATAAATTTTTATTAAAAGTTTATTACTAACTTTTTAAACCTTACTAAGCCCTTACTTAATTTTATTAAAAAAAATACTTTATTTATTTAGTTCCTTAAGTATTAAATATCCTTTTAATATCTTAAGAATATATTTTTATTAGCCCTTATTCTTATATAATAAAACTTTATTTTAAATATAATAGTAAAGGCTAATATATTAAGGGAGGCACTTAGGGATTACCTCTTTTAATATAATATAGTAGGTATATTATAATTAGTAGCTTATTACTTAGCTAGATTTATAGCCCCTTAGTAGAATTATATAATTTATAATAAAAAGCTACTTAGTATTATTTTATACTTTAAAATATAGTTTACTAAGCTTTATAGTATCTTTAAACTATTTATAATTCTTATTAACTATAAAAACTTAAAATACTTTATAAGCCTTAGGGAAATATTAAAATACTAAGTATATTAAGTAAAAACTCTTTTTTTTTAATTTTTACTTTTATTATTATTTAAGCTTTTAAGTAGTATACCTTAATATACTATTTTATTATAAATAAAATAAATTAAAAAAGCCTATATTATTCTAACCTTTACTTTACTTAGTATTAGTTATATATTTATTATATTTACTTCTTACCTAGCCCTTCTTTATACTAAATATAAATTAAACTTAAAATATAGCTACTATTACTAACTTATAAAGGTATAACTTCTTTATAAATACTTATTTTTAAAGCCTTTAAAACTAAGGTATATAAGCTAACTAAATATACTATATAAAGATTAAGATAATATAATTTAAAGCCTAAAGGTTTCTTACTAAAGTAGCTACTTATTAATAGATTAATAACTATATAATTAATACTTATAATGCTTTATTATTCTAAGGCTATTTTTAAGTACTATAGTATAAGTCTTTTATTATTATACTAATTTAATAAACCTATAACTTACCTTTATTAAGCTATTTAGAAAAAAATATAATTTTTTAAGCACTTTATTATAGCTATCACTAAAAAAGTATATTAATAAATATTATATACTATATATAAAACTATTATTATTATAAGGCTTATAAAAGCTAGTGCTTATATTAAAGCCTTTTTTAGCCTATTTTAGCGCTAAATAAATATTAGTTATAGATTTTAATAGACTTTATAACTAATCTCCTAGAATTTAATATAAATACTCCCTAGTTTCTTATAGTTATTATAAATTATCTCTTTAAGTATATATAATTAAAAGCTATAATAAGTATAAGCACTAAGGTATATACTTAATACTTCCTTAACTATTAATAGCATTTTTATAGGTTTCTTTTAAGTATTATTTTAAACTAAAGCTTAAATTAAGTAAGTAAGTTTTAGTTAATACTTTACTCCCTTATTAATATTATATAGCTTTTTTTTATATTTTACTATCTTTAAACTAATAGTAAGATTAAATATATAAATTAAGAGGTATAGGTAGTATTTAAGGTAATAGTTTTCTTTATTTAAATAGATTAGCCTATATATTTAATAGTATATTAGCTAGCCTTTAATAACTATACTTTTTTAGTTATTAGCCTTAATATATATATAGCCCTTTATAGTTTTAATATTAACCTTATTTAGTATATATTAGCTTTTAGCTAAAGCTATATATTAGCTAAAGAGTAAGTAATTTAGTTTTTTAAGTATATTAAATAAAGTATAATACTTACTTAAGCTATTATTAACTTTATTTAATAATAATAATAAAAATCCTTTAATAAATTATACTATTTAATAAAATATTATTAGCTAAGGGATAAAGTATAGCTTAGCCTTTATAATATTTATATTTTTTATTTAAGTAAAAAGCTAAAGTAAGTTATAGCTAAATATACTATACTTAATATTCTAATCCTTTTTACTATAAAACTAAATATTTTAAAGAGAATATATTTTATTTTCTTTATTAATTTAATAAAATATATAATAAATAACTCTTTTTCTTTTTAGGTATTATAAAACTCCTATTTAAGCCTTATATAGCCTTAAAATAATAAAATAAATAAACCCTTTAAGTATTAAGTTAAGTTTATTTTAACTATAAAGAATGCTAGAAAATATAGTAATTATTATAATATACTAATTAAGTAAGTAGGCTATATATAACTAATATAGAAACTACTTAAAAACCTAATAAATACTGTATACTTAGTATAATTTAAATTATACTAAGGCAATATATATTATAATAATAGCCTAATATAGATATAATATATTTCTTAATTAGCTTTATATAGTATACTATTTAATATATACTTTAATAATAATAAGCCTTATTTAGGCTTTAATTTAGCCTTAATACCCCTATACTTTAATATTACTTATTTTCTAATAAAGTAAATAAAGAATTTAAATAGGTTTTTTCTTCTTTTTTTTCTTCTTTTTTTTATACTATTTAATAAATATAGCTATAAAGAGTAAGTTAAGGTTAAGTAGTAAAGGTAGCTTTTAGCTTATAGTAAATAAAAAAGGGTTTATTAGCTTTAAACTAGCTATACCTTAGGTTTAGGTAAAACTAGCTAAGGGTAATAATAATAATATAATAATAAAAATAAATAATAATTAAAGTAAGTTTAAAAAACTAAAGTAAAATAATAAAGTAAACCTACTTTTAAAAAATTAAAAAAAAATTAATATAATTTTAAAAGGATTTTTAAAAAAAATTAATATAACTTTAAAAAGGTTTTTAAAAAAATAAATATAACTTTATAAAGAATAGTAAAAAAAATAGTATAAGTATATATAAATACTTATTAATAAGTAAGAAAGGGGTAAATATAATAGTTTAATATACTTGAAAATTAGTAAATAAATCTTAATATATAGGTATTAATTATTTAATTTAATATTATACCTTAAGTAATTAAATATTAGTATAGTTAATACTAATTTTTAATAAATAAATTATAGTAAAATTAATAATAATAGTAGGTAGGGAATAGTTAGGTATTATAATAATAGTAAACTAGAAATACTTTAAATAAGTTAAGGTAAGTAAAGATAAGAAACTAATAGCTACTATAAGTATAGTATACTTTTAAATAGTATATAAAGTAGTTATAAATTAGGTATAAAAAGCTTTAAATAGCTTAGTTAATATAACCTTTTACCCCTTATTATTAATAGTATTATAAGTAAGAATATATAATACCTTTATAGTATTACTATAGTAAATAGCTATTACTATTTTATAGGTAAGGTAGTATAATATAGGACTTTAGGTAAATATAGTAATATTCTATATATATATTATTATTTTTTTTCTATACTCCTTATAAAAGTACACTAAACCTAGAATATATAAGAATAGGCTATTATTAGCTATGTATATAATATAGAATAAGTATTATATATTTAGATTAAAAAGGTTAATAAAGGTAAATAATTTATTTTTAAAGTTACTCTTTACCTTATAGTAGCTTAAAATATAGTAGCTATTTAAAGGTAAGGGGGGGGGGGAGAAGAAGCATTAATAATAATAGCTATATTCTTATTATACTTAGCTAGAGATTTTAAAGGTAGTAAGGGGTAATAAAAAGGCTTACTAAAAGAATTTAATAAAGGGGTAATAAGAGACCTTTTTTTTTAAAAAAAAAAATTTATACTTTAATTTTATAAAAAGTTATAGAAAAAGGGATAGCTATAAATAGAAAATAAAATAAAAATAATAAAAAACTAAATAAAAAACTAAATATTAACTAAAAGTAGGCTAAAAGGGTAATATAAAACTTATATTTATTAAAACCTAAGAGCTAGAGTAAATATTTATAATTAATAGCTAGTATATAATTAGCTAGCTAATTTAGAATTTTTAGAATTTTTATTTTTAGGTTTATTATATTAATAAGGACTGTATTATAATTAGCTAGGATAATAGTTTCTACCTATTTAATTACATTACTAACACTTTTATATTATTATTATTACTTAAATAGCTACTAGCTAGTAAATAGCTAGGGGGTAGTATAAATAGAGGGGCTATATAATAGATTTAAGCTAGTAGCTTAGATTCTTAGTAAAGTAAGAGAGAGGTATATAAGAAGACCTATTACACCTATAGGGTAAGCCCTATAGATATATACAATATATAGAACGCATATATAGTAAAGGGGGATAGTAGTCTCCCTTTTCTCTTTATAGATAATAATAACTTTATTAACACTAGATTGCAGTAGCCATCTAGGCTAGTCCATAACACTTAGGAAGACTAGGAAATAGAGTAAGTGAATTTCATAGGGGCTTTTCTTAATAGCTACCTAAAAGAGACTATTTATATGTAAATCCCTAAGGGATTTATTAAATTTCTTAAACAAAATCTATAATTAGCTAAGCTAGCTAAGAAATTTAGCTATAAAGCAGCTAAGGACTTAGTTATTATACTAAGAAAATCCTTATATAGCTTAAAGTAAAGCTCTAAAGAGTAGCAGCAAACATTAACCTTAGTACTTAAAAACCTAGGTTTTAGCCCTCTTATTTTTAACCCTGCTATATTCTATAATTTAAAAAAGCATACCTTTATTATAACTTATATTAATAATTGCTTTTTAATTAGGGTAGATTTATAATATATTAAGAAGCTTAAAAAGGCCCTTTATAAAGCTTACCCTATAGAAGATAAAGGCCCTGCAGAAATTTTCTTAGGGGTTTAAATTTAGTGTAATTAAAAAAATAGGGTCCTAAAAATACACTAAAAACAGTATATTTTAGAGGCCCTAGCACACTTTAAGCTAGAAAATTACAAATCTATTAGAATTTTACTATAGCTAGGGGTCTTAAAGTAATAGCTTACTAAGCCCTTAATATTTAAATTAAATATAAAGGAATATTAAAGCATAATTAGTACTATAATGTATCTTATGCTATTAATAAGACCTAATGTTGCTTTTATGCTATAATGGCTTTTAATAGCCCTAGTAAGCCTATATTTAAAGCATTTAAATACTGCTAAAAGCCGACTAAGATACCTATTAGGTATAAAGGAATTAGCTATAATTTATAAGGGCCTAGCCCCTATAAATAATATAAAGACCCTTAAAGCTAGCTCTAGCTTAGTTAGATTTTATAATAGTAATTTTGCTAGAGATAGAAACTCTTCTAAATCCACTTATACTTATCCTTATAAGCTAGTAGGGGGCCTAATTAGCTAGAAATTAAAAAAGGTAAGCACTATAGCTTTATTAATAATACAAGCAGAGTTTAATGCTATTTATAAGACTTTTTAGAAGCTTTAGTAGCTTAAAGGGATTTTTATAGAGCTAAAAACACCTATAAAACCCTTTATATAAATTTTTTATAATAACTAGGGAGCTATAAAGACTACTTATAATTCTACTCTTTATAGCTATACTAAGCATACCCTTTTAAAATTTCACTATAATTAATAATTAGTATTAAAAGGGTTAGTTAAGATTACTTACCTAAATACTAAGAAAATGCCTACTAATAGGCTTACAAAACCCCTTATTAGCCCTATATACCTTATTTTCTTAGACCTTATAGGCCTAAAACCCCTATAATTTATTACTAAATCTACTAAAACAATGCCTAGCTAAAGGCACTAAAATAACTATAAAAATACCTAGAAAATCGAAAATAATATAAAAACACTTAAAAAATTAAAAATAATTATAAAAATAAAGAAAGAATAAGATCTCTACTTTTAATAGCAATTCCTTTATAAAATGCTATATATTACTATAGTAAAAAGTTATTTACTCTAAAGCTCTAATTTTAGGCTCTATAATTTTATCATTTATTTTTATTTTAAAATTTTCCTAGATTTTATATAACTTTTTCTTTTGCTTTTACCCTTAGCGCTCTATAATAACTAGCCCTAATACTTCTTTAGAGGGGGTGTTAAAAAAATAGGGTTATTTATAGTTGATTCCTTACTGTTATGACCGTTCCTCCCTAAGGCTTCGCATACGGCTAGCCTTATAAGACCTAAGGGGGGCATAGGAGTTATAAGGTATGTGGTGCCCTTGCTATAACCTAGTAGCGCGCTAGAGAGGTATATAAAAGGAGAAGTATATATATTTATATAATAGAGTAGAGATTTATACCTTTAAGCACTACTCCTTACTTAGTAGTTATATTATAGTATATTTTTTATATTTTAGTCTTTACTCTACTAAGTAGTATTTTATATTTAGCCTTAATAACTAAATCTTTCTTTTCCTTAAGAATAGTAAATTATTAATTAAATTAAAATATTTATTAAAAAAGTTACTTATTTAATTAACTATAACCTTACTATAGTTTTATAAAAGGCTAATTATTTATTAAATATAATTAAAGAGAAGGGGTATTTTATAACTAAAGACTATAACCTTACTTATATAAATAACTAAAATACTAATAAAGAAATAGCCTTTAATAAAAAGATTAAGAAAGTAGCTTAATTACTATAAGCTATATAAGTAGCTAATAAATATAAAAACCTTAAGGCACTTTAGAAATTCCTTAAGAAAGTTAACCTTACTAAAAATTATAAAAATAATAAGCTTAGTATTATTAATACCTTTAATATTAATTATATTATAACCCCTAAGCTATAGGCTTACCCTATAGTTATAGCGCCCTTTATATATATAAAATTTATAAAAGCCTAACTTAAAGCTTCTATATATAAAGGTAATACTTATAAAAGCCTTTAAAATTTCTTATTAAACTTATATATAATATTTACTATAAACCCCTATATATTTCTTAAAGATACTACTAAGGTAGTATATACTAATAGCTACCTTATTAATAATATAAAGTATTAGTAAATATAATATATTACTATTAATAGCTTTATAAACTTTAAAGAGTATATTTAAGTAGGATTTATAAAATAGCTAAAAACTAAAACTATTAATAAAAATACTTACTACTTAAAAGCTATTAAAGTATTAATAAACCTTTAATAAAATAATAGAATATTATTTTAAACCTTTTTTTAAAAATAAAGTAAAGTTAAGGCTAAGCTTTTTAAGGCTATTTTAAAATAACTTTAAATTTATATATTTCTTAATAGCCTTAACCTTACTACTAAAAAGTAAATACTAAGTTAAAAGTTTCCTTAAAGTTAAAATTACCTTTAGGGCTAAGGCTAAAAGGTAAAAGTTATTAATAAAGAATCCTTAAGTAATTAAAAATACTTAAGTTTTATAAAGTATAAGTAATAAAAATTATACTCTTTAGTAATAAACTAGAAGTAATATAACTATAAACCTTTTAATAATAGAAACTTTAATAATATTTAATGCTATAAGTACTAAAAGAAGAAATATATATCCTTTAGGTGCCTAGAATAAAACTATACTATATATAAAAGTAATAAATATACTATAAGCTAGCATTACTTATACTATAAAAACCTAACACTAAAAACCTTAAATATAAACTTAATTTTAGTTAATACTAATAGGCCTTAAGGCTATACTCCCTTTATAACTATTACTCCTTATAAAATAAATACCTTAGGTATTAATAAAGCAGTTAAATATAAAGAGATAAATAATAAAATAAGAATAAAGGTATTTATATAGTAAAATTACTACTAAGTAGCTATTAAAGCATTATTTAATTTAAAAGCTAAAAGATTAATTATTTACCTTAAAATATTAAATAAAGAAAATTAAGTAAATATAAAAGTAAATACTATATTACTAGCTAATACCTTAGGTAATTTACTTAAGTATAAAGGTATATTAAATAAATTAGTTAATATTACTAATAGTATAGATTATAGTAAAATATATTAGGTTTACTACTATATTACTAATATATAAAAAGACCTACTCTTAGGTACTAACTAGGTAAAGAACTATAAGCTATAAATTTTATTTTAAAATAATAAAACTTAGTAATATTTAATAATATAAGAATACCTTATATTTATAAGGCACTTAAAGTAAATTTACTATAAGAGAAAGAATATAATTATATTACTAGTGCTAGCCTTAGTATAAATTAAAGAGATACTAAGGAATAATAAAGATAGAACTAGCCTATAAGTAAAGAAAAGTAATATAGAAAAACCTTAGCCTAATAAGTAAAGTAAAAATAATAAGTAACTAAGTAGTAACTTAGCTATAAAAAAGCTACTAAAGATATATACTAAGTTTATAAATATATTCTTAAAAGAACTTATAAGCTAGCTCCTAGCCTTAAAAGATTATATTTATATAATTAAGCTAATTAATAGTAAGATACCTCCTTAGGGGCTAATTTACAACCTTACTAAAAAGGAGCTATAAGTTCTCTATAAATATCTAGCTAATATATAGCAAAAAGGATAGATTTATTAATTAATAAGTCCTTTAAGTGCCTTAATTTTATTTATATTAAAAAAAGAAGGTTAGCTTAGGCTATATATTAACTATTATAGCCTTAATAAGATTATAAGAAAGAATAAAGCCCCACTACTACTAATATTAGAAATCCTTAATTAATTAAAGGGAGTAAAGGTAGTTATAAAGGTTAACTTAAAAGACATATACTATTAGCTATATATCTATAAAGGTAATAAATAAAAGATAGCATTCTACTATTAATATAGGCACTTTAAATATCTTATAATGCCTTTTAGCTTTATAAATACACTAGCTACTTTCTAAAAGTATATTAATAATACACTAAAAAAGCTTATTAATACTATCTATATTATTTATTTAAATAATATCCTAATCTATAGTAGTAACCTAATAGCGTATAAGGGGTATATTAAGTAAGTTTTATAAAAACTCTAAGAGGCTAAGCTTTATACTAACCTTAATAAATATAAATTCTTTACTATATATATTAGCTTCCTTAGCTTTATTATTATACCTAATAGCATTAAAATAAAGCCTAAGCATATTAAAGCAGTAATAGAGTAGTAGCTATTTTATAGTATAATAAATATTTAGTGTTTTCTTAGGTTTATAGAATTTTATAAATACTTTATTTAAGAATATAATAAGATTACTATCCCCCTTACTAACTTACTAAAGAGTAATAATAAAGAGGCTCTATAGCTAAGTAATAGTAAGCTAGCTATATTTAATTAACTTAAGCAAAAGTTCTTAAAAGCCCTTATTTTTATTTATTTTAATTTAGAGGCATTACTAAGAATAGAGATAAATACATTAGCCTTTACTATTAAAGCTATTATAGCTTAATTATAGCTAAGTAGCTAGCACCCTATAGCTTATATATTAAGGAAGCTATTTAGCCTAGAACTAAAATATATAACACTAAATAGTAAGCTTCTTACTATTTAAAAGGCCTTTTAAATATAAAGGCATTACCTAGCTTATTTAAAGCACCCTATTTAAGTTATTATAAATTACTTAAATTATAAGTACTTTACTATAAAGCTAAAGCTATTTAGCTACTAAATAAATGCCTTTAATAAGCTATACCTATTTAACTTTATTATAAAGTATTAGCTAAATAAGCTAAACCCTATAAATAGCTTATCTTAAAGACTAGACTATTTCTTTAAAGAAGTAATAGTAAAAGTATAAGTATTATACTTATTATTATTTCTTACTAAGTTTATAGCTAGTAAGCTATATAGCTTTAATACATAACTAGTAGCTAATACCCTAGATATTTAAAATAAGGTTACTAGATTATTATATTAACTAGCCTTACTACCTACTAGTAGTAAGCTACTACTAAGCTATATATAAATAATAACTAAGTAGGGTATAAAGTATTTAGCCTAAATCTTTTTATTATAGATTAAGGGGTAAGTAAAGTAAAAGAGATTATATAAAGTAATATAAGTTAGAGCTAGCATGCTTTAACCTTATTATAAGAAGAGTTTATAGCTAAGGCCTAATAGTTTAGGTTTAAATGCCTAAATATTACTAAAGAACTAGCCTATATATAGTATATATACTATAAGTAAAGGGGTAGGTAGCTAAAATATTAAAATCTTAAAGAATAAAACTAAGTATTCTTTTAACTCTATAAGGCATTTAGGTTAGCTTTATTTATTATATAGTAGACTTTTACCTAAAGAGAGAACTTACTAAAAGCTTATAGTAAGGTTATTAGCTATTAAAAGAACCTTTTTTAAGTTAATCTCTAATAAAGCTAACTATAAGAAATTAGTTACTTTAATATTTAAGACTTTAAAGTCTATATAGTTAAGAAATACCTTAGTATAGTAGTAATTAAAGCTACTAAGTAGTAATAAGATACTAATATCTCTAAAGAGTACTGCCTAAATAGTTAATAAAAATAGACTACTACTATATAAAGGCTAGGTATATATTTTAGCTAAAATAAAAAGCAAAATTTTATAGCTAACTTATAATAACTCTATAGTAGGCTATTATAAAGTTAGTAAGACTATTAAATAAGTTATAAGCTAGTATTTCTAGCTAAGGCTAAGATAGGATATTAAAACCTATATTAGTAATTATATAAATTATTAGCTTAATAAGCTAAGGTTACACTAACCTTATAGTAAGCTAGCAGCGCTATTAGTACTAAAAAGACTATTTTAAGAAATCTTAATAAATTTTATTATAAGCTTATCTTTAATTAAGTAAGTAAATAGTAAAATATATAATATAATTCTAGTAGTAATAAATAGATTTTCTAAGTATATACTATATATTACTATAACTATAAAAGTAACTAGTAGTAACTTAGTAACTATTTTTATTAAGAATATCTTTTATAACTATAGTGTACTAAAAGGCATTATAAGTAATAAAGGTATAGTTTTTACTAATAAATTCTAAGGGACTTTCTACTACCTTTTAGTAATTAAGTAGCTACTTAGTACTATATTTTACCCTTAAACTAATAGTTTAACTAAGAGAATAAACTAAATCTTAAAATACTATTTATAAGCCTTTAGGTATATAGAATAAACTAACTAGCTTAACTACTTAGCTTTTATATAATTTATATATAATACTAGCTATTATATAGCTTATAGCTATATATTAGTAAAGTTACTATAAAGGTATAAACCTAAAGGACTAGACTAAGTAATAAGGCTACTAGATATTATTAATTAAGGTATAGAGATTAGAGTAAAAGAACTATAAGCTAAATATATAGAGATAAAGCAGCTACTTAGCAATACCTAGGCTTAGTATATAAAATACTATAATACTAAGCGTAAGCTAATAGACTTTAATATTAGAGATTATATTCTTCTCTCTATAAAAAACATTAATTTATAGTAACTAAGCTAGAAGCTTATAGTAAAATATTTAGAACTTTACTAAATTACTAAGAAAGTTAGTTATTATAGCCTTACCTATTAGCTTAAACTACCCCTAACTCTAAGACTATATAATATATTTAATATTATAAGCCTTAAGCTATTTAAAGGTAATCTATACTAAAAAGAAGCAGTAATAGTATAGCTATCTCTTAAAAAGAATACTAAGGTATATAAGGTAAAATAAATTATAACCTATAAATATAAGAGTAAGTAGTGAAAATACCTAGTAAAGTAGAAAGGCTATAATAAGATAGAAAACTTATAAGTGCTATAAAGAGACTTTACTTTAAAAGATATAATTAAAGATTATAAGCAGTTAATATATAGCTAAATAGCAGTATAGTTATAAGCAAAATAGATTAATAAAGAAAGTATATATCTTTCTTTTAGTAAAAGTAAGTCTATTTAGTTAAGTAAAGCTATATAATAAAAAAAAAAATAATAAAAAAAAAAAGTATAAAGTATATTATTTCTATATAGCAATATTGCTACTATAATTTCTCTTCCTTATCCTTCTCCCTAGCTAAATTCCCTATTAAATTAAATAGCGCCTTTAGAAATATATATAGCCTAATAGGGCATAGCAGTGTAGTAGTGGGAGTCTTAGCCTACTTAAACCTAAAGTATATAGATAAAGCATAACTAGTAACCTAGTAGAGAGTTAGTAGTAGTAATAAAATAATAAAAAAAAGAGAAGGGAAAAAACTTATTAGGTAAAGGTTCTTATAAATAAACTATAAATAATTAGACTAATTAATAGAAATAAGTAACTAGTTTATAGACACTAGCTGCTAAATTACTATATTTTAATAGCACTATTGCTCTATAGTAAGCTTATATAATAATTATACCCTTTTAGTATATTCTAACTTATCTATATTTTTCTGCTTATTAAGCATAAGGTTTAATATAGAAATAGTAGTAAGCAGACCCTAAGTAATAAGTTAGTAGTAGGCTTATAAAAAGCACTAAAAAACTATACTAAAATCTAGTAGTACTTTAGATTATTAGTTTTCTCCTCTATAAGGCAGAAGACTTTATAGTAAAGATATACCTAATATATATTTTATTAAGAAGAAATAGTAAGTTAGTAGTAATATTTAAGTAAAGATATAGGCTAAAGAAAAAGAGGGGGTTTTCTTATATAAGAATAAGTTTTATTATTATACTTATAAGTAGTATATTTTATACTTATTCTTATAAGTTAGAAAAGAAAATATATTAGTAAAAGGATAATAGCTACCTTATAATAAGTTACTTACTATTAAAGGGGCTATATACTATAGGAATAGGCATACTAGCTATAATATACTATAGCTATAAATTATATTCCTCTTTATTACTAGTAGAAGCTTTAGGCTATAACTTTTAAGCATAGACCTAATGCCTATAATATAAGTAGAGAAGTTCCTTTTTACTAGTAGTAAGAGTATAGCTATTAGCATTAAACTATAGCTACTAATAAGGTATAAAGTACTTACACTATAACTATTATAATATTAGGGGTAGGATTAAGTTTTATAGTAATATAATAATAGTATTTTATTAAAGAAGTTTAATTCTTAGGGGCTATAGTAGACTAGCTAAAGATTAGTAGTAAAAAAGTAGAGAAGTAGCTAAGTATTTATAAAAAATTTATTAAAAAAAAAATAAAAAAAAGAGAGGCTTATTATAAAAGTAAAGATAAGTAATAAAGTAATAAGTAGTAACTAAAGAAATAAGGTTAGTAAAATAAAGAAAAAAAAGTAGAAAAAAAGTAATAACCTTACTAAAAGCTTATAGAAAAGAAAAGACTTATAGTTAGTAATAAAAATAATAAAGGAAAAAAGGTAGAAAAAGAAGGAAAGAAGAGGGTACTTTTATAGTTATTAGAGAGCTTATAAAGATAAGGGCATTATATATAAAAGCAATTTTAACTAGGTAATTAATACGCTTAAATTAATAAATTATAGTATAGTAATAGTAGCCTAGCTATATATTAGTAGCTATTACTAGCTATATTAGTAAAGTAAGTTTTTAATTTAATAGTAATACCCTAGAAAAAAAGAGGGCTAGCTATACTAGGCTATCCCCTTTTATAATATAATAAATTAAAGCTATTATAATAATTATATAAAAAGCTAGCTATATTACTATAGCTTACTTTAAGCCTTAAATTAATAAAGTAAAAGAAAAATAGACTATTTAAATAAGTTAAAGAATAAATAAGTAAGATAAGGAAAGAAAGAGTATAAATTATAATGCCTAGTAGGCATACTACTATATTACTATAACTCCTTAGTATAAGGAAAAGTAAGGTTTTATAAAAATAATAAGGCTAAAAGATAATGCTATAATATAATAACTATAAACTAGTAAATTAGAATGCTTATAAGAAAGATACCCTTAATAAGTAGTATAGCAGCAGCGCAGTTACCCTAACCTATTAAAGATATACTAGTTAAAAGTTATAACTAAGTGTAGTTAGTAAGATAGGTAATAAGAAATAAGGGCATTCCTAAATTTAGCTCTATAAGGGAATAAGCTTAATAATAAAGGTAGGCTTTGCCCTATAGGGAAATAAGTATAATAGTAAGGGAAGTAAAGCTATTATAAAGACCTTAGGTAAATAGTAAGATAGCAGTAAGCTTTTAGTATAACTATAAATTACTAAAAAGAGGCAATAAAAGGCAGTCTTTACTTTATAAAGAAATAAGTATAATATTAAGGGTAGTAAAACTATTATAAAAGCTTTAAATAAATAGTAAGATAGCGGTAAGCTTTTAATATAACTATAAATTACTAAAAAAAGGTAATAAAAGGCAGTCTTTACCCTATAGGGGAATAAGTATAATACTAAGGGAAGCAAAGCTATTATAGAAGCTACTAGTAAGTAGTAAGTAAGCCACAACCTATTTATAAGACTATAATTAAGAGCAATTATAAAAAAAGAGGGAGTATTTTATTATAACTATTTCTCTCTAAGGCTTTATATATAGCTAGCCTTATAAAACCTAAGGGGGGTATAGAAGTTATAAGGCATATAATGCCCTTACTATAACCTAGCAGTGTACTAAGGAGGCATATAAAAGGAGGAGCGTGCATATTTATATAATAGGGCAGAGATTTATACCTTTAAGCACTACCCCCTACCTAATAGCTACGTCGCAGTGCATCTTCTGTGTCTTAGTCTTCACTCCACTAAGCAGTATCCCGTATCCAGCCTTGACAATATATTAATAGCCTTTAATATTATTTACTATAAATAGCTTACCTATACCCTTATTATTATAAGCATTTCTATTTAAATTATAGTATAAACCTACTTTTTTATTACTCAATATATTACTTACTTTTTTTTTAATAATAAAACTACTAGCCTTTTACTTATAACTATAGAGATATTATAAGGATTCTTTATTTTCTTTATTCTTTTTTTACTTTATATTATTTTATTATATACTATACTTTAAGCTATATAATTTATATTAATTATAGGCTTCTTTAATAATATAAATATTTTAATATATAATTATATAGTAAAAGAGATATAAAACTATTTTAAAGCTATATAAGTAATTTATTAGAATTAATTCTAGAAATTAGGCCTTAAATTTAATTTAAAAAAAAGTAAATTTATATACTTTATAAAGCACTATATTTTAGTTATAACTTTAGTTTAACTTAATATTAATATAATATAGGTAGTGTAATTTACTTACTTTTTAAAAGTTTAAATTTACTAAAAATTATAATAAAAGATATATTAAAGTTAAGTTAAGTTAAAATTAATATAGTAATAGCTTATACTTATACTACTAATAGTATTAATATAGGGTTATTTATTATAAAATATATACTTATTATATATATAAGTAATTTAAAGTATTATTACTTATAGTATAGAATTATATTATATTTTTATAGTAATTAATAATAAAGTAAAGGGAATAGCTAAAGTATTTATTTTTAAGTAAACTAAATACTTAAGAATAGTTATTAAAGCCTTTAAGGCTATACTATAAGCCTTTATTAAAACTAAGTTAGCTATAGCTTTAATTAATCTTTATTTTAATTATTATTTACTTTACTTTTATTATTAAATTAAAGCTAATAATATAGCTAATTAAATCTAAAATACTTACACTATAATAGTAGCCTAACTCTATTATAAACTAGTATACTATAGGTATAAATACTCTTTAAATTTTAATAATTACCTAAATTATATATTATTTTTAAATTAGCTTTATAATTATTCTTTAAAACTATCCTTAGCTAAGGCACTTACTTAGAGTAAAAAGACTATTAATATAGAGAGAGGGCTATTATATAAATATACTAAACTTAGGTTAAATATATAGTAATAAAGCTTAACTTTAACTTTACCTTTATTATTAAAATAGTTTATATTTACTTTAGCTTTATTAAATATAAATTTATAGATTTTATTTAAATATATATAAAATAAATTAGGCTTAATACCTTTCTTTATAATTATTATATTTTTAAAGTAAATTTATTAATATATAGCTACTAAACTAATAATAAAGACTATTATTATATCTTACTTTTTTATAAAAACTTTAACTACTTTTACTTTATAAATATAGGTATACTATTAATATATAATTAATATAAGGTTAGAGAGGCCTTAAAAAAGAATAAACTAGCTACTATACTTATAAAATAGCTTATTTTAACTAGGTATATTCTTTAGTTTAGGCTTACTTGTACTTTATAATAATAATAAACTAAGGATATTAAAGACTTAGTATAATAAGGCACCTAAAGTAGTATAGAAATAAAAGCAGTAAAAAGCTATAAAGGTATTATAGTTAGTATAGGATAATCTAATATATAAATTATATTAAATAATAAATAATAAATAGTAGTAAAATATTATAAGTGTAGTATACCTACACTAGCCCTAGCTCTATTCCTCCTTAGCCTCCTTATTAATCTCCCTCCCCCCCTTCCCCTCCCCCTTATTCTCTACTACCTTCTCCTCTCCTCTCTTCTTAATATAGCCTTATACTATAACTAAACTAAGCCTATAAATCTCTTATAGAATATTATTATACTTCTTTAATATATTAGTAATATAGTAAGTTTATAGTAATATTTTACCTTTAACTAAAGTTAAGGCTAAAACTACTATAATACTACTAAGTAATTACACTACTACTATAATAGCTATCCCTATCTTTTTTATAAATTATTATACCTTCTTTTAAATAATATTATACTCTCTAGCCTATTTTTAGGTTAGTATTATATTAATACTATATTAGTATTATAATAACACTACTATATAGTTATATTAATATACTCCTTAAAGGTATAAAGGTTTTATATATTTATTACCTATTTAATAGTTCTTTAATATAAGGTAATATTTTAGTTTAACTATAGCACTAATTAGTAAGTAACCTATTATTATTATAGCTAATATATAAACTACTTACCTTTAAATAAGTTTTTTTAGCTTTTATATACTTAAAGTATATACTATTAATACTTATATAAATTAAAGATAGTAATAGTATAAGTATAAGGGGAGTACTAACCTTAGTATAATAGTATTATTTATTAATATTTTTAGCTTATATTAAGTAAGCCTTATAGGGCTAGTCCTTAAGCTAGCTTAGCTATATTATAAACTAGTAGTAGTAATATATTAAATTAAAGTTAGTATTTACCTTTAAAGTAATAATTTTATTTATAAATAGTATTTTAATTAGCTTTATAATTAGTAAGGAGTAGTAATATAGTAATATTACTATAATAAAAGATTAGGGGTATACTTATAATAAAAGTAATTAATAAAAAAGGAAAATAAATAGAAAAAGCTAAAAATAAAGAAAAAAAGGTAGCTTTTATAATTATTTCTTTTTTTCTTATATAACTAATAGTTAGCTAGTAATTAGTTTATTAATAGCTAGCTATTAGCTAGTATAGCTAATACTATAAAGATATAAAAGCTAGTAAAAGGTTTTTAATAAAAAGGTAGTAGCCTAAGGGAAATAGTAAAGAATTAATATAATATTTAATAAGAGTTACTAAAGTAATTTATAATAATATATAAACTACCCCTAAGGGTAACCTATTACTTTACTATACCTTTACTAACTTACTTTAATTCTTATTTTATAATATATACTTTTTTATAATATTAGTTAAGTTTAGCTAGTAATATATATTTATATATAGTTAAAACTAGCATAGAGCTACTTTAGCTCTATAGCGGATATTATTATAGTTATATATAGGTTTTCCTCTCTACTTTAGGGTTCTTTCTATATAGTTTTAGTAGTAGAGGTACTAGCTATTAGGCTTAGCCTAACTAGAGTATTAATAATAATAATAATAATATATAGAGTAGTTTATAAATTTATGCCTTTAATACTTAAGGTATAATATTACTAATAGTTACTATAATAGGCTGAATATATATTAGTTTAGCTTAGTATATCTTAAAGTTAGATAAAGTAAGTAATATTATAGTTATAAGCCTATAACAAATTAATATCATTTTTACTTTTATAATAAGCTTAATACCTTTAAAGAAAAATAAAAACCTTTTTTTATTACTTAATAAACTTATTAACTTTAAGGACTTATTTTACTATAAAAACACTAATGCCTTACCTTTTTACTAAAGATAGGCTAATTATTATATTTAACTATAATATAACCTTGCTAGTAATATACTAAACTTACCTTAGGCACCCCTTTATAATATATAATTAAACTAGCTATTAAAAATATAAAAGAAAATTATAAACTTAATAAATAAAGATTAAATTTAAGCCTTTTTTTTAATAATTATATTAATACTTTTAGTTGTGATGGATTTGAGCTCGCAGCTCGGATCCTTAGCGGAGCAGGAGAGGGGCACGCAAGGAGACCCACCGCACCTATAGGGCAAGCCCTACAGCTACATATTATATATAGAGAGCATATATTATAAAGGGGGATAGTAGCCTTTCCTTTTCTCTTTATAAATAATAATAACTTTATTAACACTAGATTATAATAGCTATCTAAGCTAGTTTATAATAATAATTATCCATTATAACATTATTTATAATATTTATTTATATATATATAATATAATAGACCCTTAGTATTATAAATAGGTAGCCTAATTAGGTAATATATAGGACTTATACTACCTTTATAAAACTATTGCTTTAATAGCGGCTTAGCTTAAAGAACTAAACTACTAGGTAGCCTTAATAAATTAGGCATTCTATATAGGTACCTTAATATATTCTAACTAAGTATAATTTAAATATAAACTGCTTTTAATAGAGAATCCTTATAATAGGAATAAGGCCTTATTTTAAGCTTAGTAAAGCTTTATAATATATAAGCTAGAGGCTAACTTAGACTTTATTAGTATTAACTATAATAAGTAGTTTCTTATTTACTAAAACTTATTACCTAAGGTTTAGGTATAGGTTACTTTATTCTTTAAGCTTAGTAGTAACTATTAGTATATACTTAGTTATTTTCTTAACTACTTTAATACTATATTTATAAACCCTTATTAAAAGGAATATATAGTTATAAAGCTAAACTAACTAAAGCAATACCTAAATAAGCAGTTTACTAATTTCTTTATTTGCTTTAAATAAAAGCTTTACCTAGCTAGGGATAATATATAGGTAAATATAGTAAAACTTACCTAGCTTTAAATAGGACTTAATAAGTAAATAAGAGACTACTATATAGGTTATAATATTCTTTATTCTAATTATTTTATAATAATTATATAATACTATAGCATTGCCTTAGATATTAATTTATATTAAATTAAAGAGTGTATTAAGGTATACTACTAGCCTTAAGGTAAATATAATTATAAGGGCAATATAGCTATAATAGGTATTAACTCTATAAGCTTTATAGGCGCTAAATAGGGCTATAAGTCCTTTAGTAAGGCTAAGTTTAGTGTAAGACCTATAGCTATTAAGGGTGTAGTATATATAATATAGGTCTTAGAAAATATTATTAAATACTATAAGATTACTTAGTAATATTTATATTATAGTAGCAATAGCTACTATATTAAAGGCTATACTTAACTCCTAGCCTACTACCCTTTAAAAGGACTTAGAATTAGGGTTTTAAATACCTTTAATAAAAAGGCCCTTAATAATAAAAATAGTTCTAACTTAAAAAAAAATAGTCTTACTATATAAGTCTTAGTAGTAGGATATATATAGGTAGTAATAGCTTATACTATATCTATATTAGTAATAGCTTAAATATTTATAAAGAGATAGAATATTATATAAAGAAGGCATTATTTCTCCTTCCCTTTTTTTATAATAGTTCTTAGTTTATTAATGCTTAAGTAAATAATAATTATAATAGCTATGCTACTATAAATAAAAGTATAGTTTAAAGGCTAGGCCTTTAATAAATCCCTCTAACTTAACTATATACCCTAACTACTACTATAATAGTAATAAGGTATAGCTATACTAATACCTCTTAGTAGCTATAAATTACTTATTTTATATAATTTAGGGCTAACCTAAATAGATAAACATTCCTTATTATAGCCTATATTATTCTAGGTCTTTTATAAGACTATATTCTTAAAGTGCTATAAATAGCCTAAAATAATATTATATTATACACTACTAAATGCCTACTTATTATTTATATATAAAGCAGTTTATAGATTTATATCTCTAATGCTTAAAATATAATATTACTAATAATTACTATAATAGGCTTAGTATATACTAGTTTAGCCTAGTATATATTAAAGTTAAATAAGGCAAGCAGTATTATAGCTATAAGTTTATATAAGATTAATATTATTCTTACTTTTATAGTAGGCCTAGCACTCTTAGAAAAAGATAAAGACCTCTCCTTATTACTTAGTAAGCTAGCTAACTTTAAGGATTTATTTTACTATAAGAATGCTAGTGCCTTACCTTCCTATTAGGGCTAGGCTAACTATTATATTTAATTATAATATAATTCTAATAGTAGTATACTAAACCTGCCTTAGGCACCCCTTTATAATATACTATAGAATTAGTTATTAGAAATATAGAAGTAAATTATAGACTTAATAAATAAAGATTAGATTTAAGCTTTCTTTTTCTTAGTAGCTATACTAATGCTATTAGTTAAAAAGGTAGGGGGTAGCTAGTATTTTTATATAAACTATAAGGCATTAAATAAGATTATAAACTAAGACTATTACCTACTACTACTTATTAAGGAGACTCTATAATCCCTAGCTAGTGCCTAGTAGTTTATAAAATTAGATATTTATACTACCTTTTATTACTTATATATAGCTAAAGGGAATAAAGCCTTAATAGCATTCTAAATAAGGTTTAGCCTTTTTAAATAGCTAGTATACCTTTTTAGCTTAGTAAAGGTACCTATAATATTTTAGTAATATATTAATAAAGCTTTAGAGAATACCCTAAAGGTTTATACTATAGCTTACTTAAATAATATTCTTATTTATACTAGTAGTATATATAAAGAGTATATATAGTATACTAAGGATATTCTCTTATACCTCTAATAAGCTAGCCTATACCTTAATATTAATAAGTATGCTTTTAGTATAATAAAGGTTAAGTACCTAGGGTTTATTATTTAGGCTAGCTATATAGTGTGCCTAAACCTAGCTAAGGTAGTAGCTATTTAGAAATAAAAGGTGCTAATAAGGCTATAAGGGGTATATAGCTTTTTAAGCTTTATAAATTTTTATTAGGAGTTTATAGCTAACTTCTTAGACCTTACTAAGCCCTTACTTAACCTTACTAAGAAGGGTATTCTATTTATTTAGTTCTTTAAGTATTAGATATCCTTCTAATGCTTTAAGAATATATTCTTATTAGCCTTTATTTTTATATAATAAAACCCTGCTTTAAATATAGTAGTTAAAGCTAATGTATTAGGGGAGGCGCTTAGGGGTTATTTCTCCTAATATAATATAGTAGGTATACTATAACTAGTAGCCTATTACTTAGCTAAACTTATAGCCCCTTAGTAGAACTATATAATTTATAATAAAAAGCTTCTTAGTATTATTTTATACCTTAAGGCTTAGTTTATTAAGCTTTATAGTGTCTTTAAACTATTTATAATCCTTATTAACTATAAGAATTTAAAATACTTTATAAGCCCTAGGGAAATATTAAAATACTAAGTATATTAAGTAAAAACCCTCTCTCTCTTTAATTTCTATCTTTATTATTACTTAAGCTTCTAAGTAGTATGCCCTAATACACTATTCTATTATAAATAAAATAAATTAAAGGAACCCCTACTAACCTAACCTCTACTTTGCTTAGTATTTATTATATACTTATTATACCTATTTTCTATTTAGCCTATATTTATAATAAATATAGATTAAATCTAGAATATAGCCTTTACTACTAACCTATAGGGGCGTAATTTCTTTACTAATACCTATCTTTAAAGCCTTTAGAACTAGGGTATATAGGCTAACCTAATATATTATATAAAGATTAAGGCAGTATAGTTTAGAGCCTAATAGTTCCTTACTAAGGTAGCTACCTATTAGTAGGTTAGAGACTATATAATTAATATTTATAGCGCTTTATTATTTTATAGCTATTTTTAAGCACTATAGTATAAGCCTCTTACTACTATACTAGTTTAATAGACCTATAACTTACCCTTATTAGGCTATTTAGGGAAGAATATAATCTTTTAAGCACTTTATTATAGCTACTACTAAAAGGGTATATTAATAGATATTATATACTATATATAAAACTACTATTATTATAAGGCTTATAAAAGCTAGTGCCTATATTAGGGCCTTCTTTAATTTATTTTAGTGCTAAATAAATATTAGTTATAGATTTTAGTAGACTTTATAACTAATCTCTTAGGATTTAATATAAATACCCCTTAGTTTTTTATAGTTATTATAAATTGCCTCTTTAAGTATATATAATTAAAAGCTATAATAAATATAAGTATAAAGGTATATACTTAATATTTTTTTAACTATTAGTAGTGTTTTTATAGGTTTCCCTTAAGTATTATTTTAGACTAAGGCTTAGATTAGGTAAGTAGGTTTTAATTAATACTTTACTTCCTTACTAGTACTAAATAGCTTCTTTTTATATTCTACTATCTTTAAATTAATAATAATATTAAATATATAAATTAAGAGATATAGGTAGTGCTTTAGGTAATAGTTTTCTTTATTTAAATAAATTAGTTAATATATTTTATAGTATACTAGCTTACTCTTAATAATTATACTTTCTTAGTTACTAGCCTTAGTATATATATAGCCCTTTATAATTTTAATATTAACTTTATTTAATATATATTAGCTTTTATTTAAAGTTATATATTAGCTAAGGGATAGGTAGTTTAGTTTCTTAAGTATATTAAGTAAGGTATAGCACTTACCTAAGCTATTATTAACTTTACTTAATAATATTAGTAAGAATTATTAAATAAATTATACTATTTAGTAAAATAATATTAGCTAGGGGATAAGGTATAGCTTAGCCTTTATAATATTTATACCCTTTATTTAAGTAAGAAACTAAACTAAATTATAGCTAAATATACTATACTTAATATCCTAACCCCCCTTACTATAAAACTAAATATTTTAGGGAGAATATATTTTATTTTCTATATTAATTTAATAAAATATATAGTAAATAACCCCTTTTTTTTTTAAATTTTATAAAACTTATATTTAAAGCCTATTTAGCTTTAAGATAATAATAGGAATATACCTTTTAAATACTAAGTTAAGTGGCTTATTTCGACCGGGCGCATTCCCCAATTCAGGCTCGCACACACTCTACAACAGCAATGGGCCAAGGATATCGAAGACTTAGTACGGCGGGGCACCCGGCGCGGCGCAGAGGCGGGAGCGGCGGGGGGCCGCGGAGGCATCACGGTTGGCACAGGACAATCCGATGCATGAATTTTATTCAACGAAAAACAACAAACGGCAGCCGGAACAAAAAATCATGGGCGCGGCGCACCCGCGCCGGCCCCGGCCCTACTCCTCCTCGGCCCCCCCCTCAACCTCCCCCTCCCCCTCCCCCTCCCCCTCATCGTCCACCGCCTCCTCCTCCCCCCCCGTCCCAGTGCGGCCCCGCGCCGCAACCGGGCCGAGCCCGTGGATCTCCCGCAAAATGTCATTGTGCTCCTCCAGCGCGTCGGCAATGCGGCGGGCCTGCAGCAGCATCTCGCCCCCGACCGAAGTCGAGGCCGAGACCGCCGCGGCACCGCCGGGCGACCGCGTCACCACCGTGGCGGCCGCCCCCGCCTCCTTCACGAGTTGTTGCGCCTCCTTCTAGACGGCGTCATACTCCCCGGCCTATCCCCAGGTTAGCACCGCACCGATACCGCGTCGACACCACGACGACACCGCTGCGCACTCACATCGACGTGCTCCCCGGAGGCATGGAGGTCCTGCATGTTCATCACCCGCTCGACGGTCTCCCGGTACGAGGTGATGTTTTGGTTCAGCTGCGGCACCGATTAGCTACCGACCTGCCACCGATGCGGCCACCGTGCGGGACACTTACCCCTGGACAAGTTTTTTTCGCTTTCGTGCACTCGAAGCACGCGCCACCGGTACCTACGCGGATTAGAGACGGTAGCGGCGCGGGCAAGAGGGGAGTACTAACCTTTGGTGCGATGGCACCGTTTGTTAATGTTTTTGGCTCGCGTCAGGCAAGCCTTGCAGGGCCAGTCCTTGAGCTGGCCTGGCTGCACCACGGGTTAGCGGCGGCAGCGCGTCGGGTCGGAGTCGGCACTTACCCCCAGAGCGACGATTTCATTTGTGGATGGCATCTTAATTGGCCCCACGGTCAGTAGGGAGCGGCGACGCGGCGGCACCGCCGCGATGGAAGGTTGGGGGCATACTTACGATGGAAGCGATTGATGAAGAAGGAAGAAAGAAGAGAAGAGGCCAAAAACGGGGAGAAAAGGGCAGCTCTTATAATTATCTCTTTCTTCCTCACGTGACTGACGGTCAGCTGGCGGTCGGTCCGCTGACGGCCGACCGCCGGCCGGCGCAGCTGACGCTGCAGAGGCGTGGAAGCCGGTGGAAGGTTTTCGGCGAGGAAGCGGCAGCCTGTGGGGATTGGCGAGGGACCGACACGGTGCCCGACTAGAGTCACCGAAGCAACTCACAATGATGCACGGACCACCCCCGAGGGTAATCCGCCGCTTTGCCGCGCCTCCACCGACCTCTTCCGATTCTCGTTTCGCAACACACACTCTCCAGCAATGCCGGTCGAGTTTGGCCGGCAGCGCACATTTATATACAGTCGGAACCAGCGCGGGGCCACTTCGGCACCGCTGCGGATAACGGAACAGCTGTATATAGGTTTTCCTCCCTGCCCTAGGGTTTTTCCTATATAGTTTTAGTAGCAGAGGTACTAGCTATTGGGCTTAGCCTGACTAGGGTAATAATAATAATAATAAATACTAAGTTAAGTTTATTTTAGCTATAAAGAATACTAAAGAATATAGTAAGCATTATAATATACTAATTAAATAAATAGGCTATATATAGCTTATATAAAAACTACTTAAAAACCTAAAGAATACTAAAGCTTTAGTATTATTTAAATTATATTAAGGTAATATATATTATAATAATAGTTTAATATAGGTATAATATATTCCTTAATTAACTTTATATAGTATACTATTTAATATATATTTAAATAATAATAAGCCTTATTTAGGCTCTAACCTAGCCCTAATACCCTTATACTTTAATACTACTTATCTCTTAATAGGGTAAATAAAGAACCTAAATAGGCTTTTTTCTTTTTTCTCTTTTCTTTATTTTTATACTACTTAGTAGATATAGCTATAGAGAGTAAGTTAAGGCTAAGCAATAAAGATAACTCCTAGCTTATAATAAATAAGAAAGGGTTTATTAGCCCTAAGCTAGTTATACTCTAGATTAAGGTAAGATTAGCTAGGGATAGCTATAATAGTATAATAAAAGGAGTAGGTAGTAAACCTAAAATATTTAAATAAAGTAGTAATAAAAGTATATCTTAAAAGAGATTATAAAGAGAGATAAATATAGCTTTAAAAAGGTTACTAAAAAAAGTAGATATACTTTTAAAAAGGTTAGTAAGAGGGAATAGTATAAGTATATATAAATACTTATTAATAAATAAGAAAGGGGTAAATAATATAGTTTAATATACCTAAATATTAATAAATAAATCTTAATATATAGGTATTAATTATTTAACTTAGTACTATACTTTAAATAACTAGGTATTAGTATAGTTAATACTAGTTTTTAATATATAAATAGTAGTAAAATTAATAATAATAGTAGGTAGGGAATGCTTAGGTATTATAATAATAATAAATTAAAAGTATTTTAAATAAATTAAAGTAAGTAAGGAGAAGAAGCTAGTAGCTACTATAGGTATAGTGTACTTCTTAATAGTATATAAAGTAATTATAAATTAAATATAAAAAGCCTTAAAAGGCTTAGTTAATATAACCCTTTACCCTTTACTATTAATAGTATTATAAGTAAGAATATATAATGCCTTTATAGCTTTACTATAGTAAATAGCTACTACTATTTTATAAATAAGGTAGTATAAGGTAGAACTTTAAGTAAATATAGTAGTATTCTATATATATATTATTTTTTTTTATTTATACTTTTTATAAAAGTATACTAAGCTTAGAATATATAAAAATAGGCTATTATTAGCTATATATATAATATAAAATAAGTACTATATATTTAGATTAAAAAGGTTAATAAAAGTAAATAACTTACTCTTAGAGTTACTCTCTACCTTATAGTAGCCTAAAATATAGTAGTTATTTAAAGGCAGGGGAGGGGAAGGAAAAGCATTAATAGTAGTAGCTATATTCTTACTATACTTAGCTAGGTGCTTTTAAGGAGATAAATAATAATAGGGGAGCTTACTATAAGGATTTAATAAGGAATAATAAAGAATTAATATAAAAAAAAAAAATATATATTCTTTAGTCTTATAAAGAGTTATAATAAGTAGAGTAGCTATAAATAAGAAATAGAAAGGTAATAATAAGTTTTTAAATAAGAACCTAAATATTAACTAAAGGTAGGATAAGGGGATAATATAGAACTTATATTTATTAAAACCTAAGGGCTAGATAGAATATTTATAGTTAATAACTAGTATATAATTAGCTAGCTAATTTAGAATTTTAGGGATTTCTATTTTTAGGTTTATTTATTATTAATAGGCACTGTATTATAACTAGCTAGAATAATAGTTCTACTTATCTAATTATATTACTAACTCTTTTATACTATTATTATTACTTAACTAACTACTAGCTAGTTAATGGCTAGGGGGCGGCGTAAGTAGAGGGGCTATATAATAGATTTAAGCTTATAGCTTAGATCCTTAGCGGAGTAGGAGAGGGGCATATAAGGAGACCTACCGCACCTATAGGGCAAGCCCTATAGCTATATACTGTATATAGAGAGCATGTATTATAGAGGGGGATAGTAGCCTTTCCTTTTCTCTTTATAGATAATAATAACTTCATTGACACTAGATCGCAGTAGCCATCTAGGCTAGTCTATAACATTAGTTAAAAAAATAAAAAATAGCTAGTATTTTTATATAAACTATAGGGTATTAAATAAAATAATAAATTAAAATTACTACTTATTATTACTTATTAAAAAGACTTTATACTTCTTAGCTAATATTTAGTAGTTTATAAAGTTCAATATTTATACTATCTTTTATTATTTATATATAATAAAAGAAAATAAAGCTTTAATAATATTCTAAATATAGTTTAGCCTTTTTAAATAGTTAATATACTTTTTTAGCTTAGCTAAGGTATTTATAATATTTTAATAATATATTAATAAAGCCTTAAAGAATACTTTAAAGGTTTATCTTATAGCTTACTTAAATAATATTTTTATTTATATTAATAATATATAAAAAAAGTATATAAAGTATATAAAGTATATAAAAAATATTCTTTTATATCTTTAATAAGCTAGCTTATACCTTAATATTAATAAGTATATATTTAAAGTAATTAAGGTTAAGTATTTAGGGTTTATTATTTAAGCTAGCTATATTATATATTTAAACCTAAGTAAGGCAGTAGTAATTTAAAAATAAAAGCCACTAATATAGCTATATAGTATATATAGCTTTTTAAACTTTATAAATTTTTATTATAAATTTATAGCTAATTTATTAAACCTTATTAAGCCTTTACTTAACTTTATTAAAAAGGGTATTTTTTTTATTTAGTTTCTTATATATTAAATAGCCTTTTAATATTTTAAGAATATATTTTTATTAGCTTTTATTTTTATATAATAAAACCTAGCTTTAAATATAGTAATTAAGGCTAATATATTAAAAAAAGCGCTTAGTAGGTACTTCTTTTAATATAATATAATAGGGGTATTATAACTTATAGCTTATTACTAAGCTAAACTTATACCTTTTTATTAAAACTATATAATTAATAATACAAAGCTACTTAGTATTATTTTATCTTTTAAGGTATAATTAGCTAAACTTTATAATATTTTTAAATTATTTCTAATCTTTATTAATTATAAATATTTAAAATACTTTATAAATCCTTAATAAATATTAAAATATTAAGCCTATAAAGTAAAAACTCTTTTTTATTTTAATATTTACCTTTATTATAACCTAAGCTTTTAAGTAATATATTTTAATATATTTTTTAAATATAAATAAATTAAATTAAAGGGGCTTATATTAATTTAACCTTTATTTTATTTAATATTAGTTATATACTTATTATACTTACTTTTTACCTAGCCTTTTTTTATACTAAATATAAATTAAACCTAAAATATAAATACTTTTATTAACTTATAAAGGTATAATTTCTTTATAAATATTTATTTTTAAAGCCTTTAAAACTAAAGTATATAGGCTAACTTAATACATTAAATAAAAGTTAAGGTAATATAATTTAAAGCTAAAAGGTTTTTTATTAAAGTAGCTATTTATTAGTAAGTTAATAACTATATAATTAATACTTATAGTACTTTATTATTTTATAGCTATTTTTAAGTACTATAATATAAGCCACTTACTATTATATTAATTTAATAAACCTATAACTTACCTTTATTAAGCTATTTAAAAAAATATAATTTTTTAAATACTTTATTATAATTACTATTAAAAGAGTATATTAATAAATATTATATACTATATATAGAACTATTATTATTATAAAGTATATAAAAGCTAGTGCCTATATTAAGGCCTTTTTAACCTATTTAAATACTAAATAAATATTAATTATAAATTTTAATAAATTTTATAACTATTTATTTATATTTAGTATAAATAACCCCTAGTTTTTTATAATTATTATAAATTATTTCTTTAAGTATATATAGCTAAAGGCTATAATAAGTAGAAGTATAAAAATATATATTTAATACTTTCTTAACTATTAATAATATTATTATAAATTCCCTTTAAGTATTATCTTAAACGAAGGCTTAAACTAAATAAGTAAATTTTAATTAATACTTTACTTTTTAATAAAGATTAAAAAGCTTTTTTTTATATTTTACTACCCTTAAACTAATAATAGTATTAAATATATAAACTAGTAACCCCGTGGCGCAGTGGTCAAGCGTCATGGAAAACCTCGTCACTTTTCTTACGTAAGCAAGAATTGTGGGGGGTTACAGGTTCGATTCCTGCACGGGGCATAGTTTTTCCTTAGTGTGGTGGGGGCTGTATAATAAGGAAAAACTGGACCCTAATTGGCTAGAAAAGTAGGGGCTTTTCTAGCTAATTAGTAGCTTAGTAAGCTAGGACTAAAGTGGGTCTGGTCCCCCCACTTATCCTAGCTTACTAAGTAGCGCGGATTAGCCACTCCTGCGTTATATAAATGGGCAAAAATTACCCCCTAGCTCTTTAGGTGCTGAGCCGGTTGCAGCCGTAATTGCTAGGATTAACGGGTATAGGGTAACAAGGGTTGTAAAGCAGGAATATCAGAGGAAAAAATAACTATAGGGTAACTAGGGTATAATTGTTTAACTGGCTTTTTATAGA